>JAODAL010000075.1:180000-471002 GCA_025379985.1 Phyllomedusa bahiana | reverse complement strand
CCCCCCCCCCTGTCTGAGTCCACATGTGTCTGTGTCGTTCGTCTCCCTATGCAGTCTTATTTTGTAAGAGCTGTTTGTTTACATACCACAGGCTGCATTCAGTCTAGACAGTCTTCTATGAAATCAGAGCACTGATCTCTTCTCCTCTCACAGCTGGAGGTTTGTTACAGTTGAATCCAGCCTTCTATGAACTCATCCACAGCACAGATCTGTCTCCCTTCTATGTTTACACAAGGCACCGAGTCACAATTCTGCTGTTTTCTGATTGTAGAAGCAGCTGCAGTGTCAATGAGGAGCTGCTGGCTGTGCAGAGTGAAATGTTGCCGGCCCCTTATTCTGAGTGAGAGAGGCAGGAATGACCCGTGAATACGACCGGGGAACAGACAGAATGTAAATTAATAGAGCCGTCAGCCAATGAAATGAAAGGAGGTGGGATCCGACCGCCACTGGGGAACAGTGTTTACACAAAACGAAGATAAGGGAGACAGTGAAAACAAGACAGCTCTGCTAATGACATCCAACTGCAAAGTTGCTTGTTTTCACTGTCCCCTTATTCTGAAGACCATTTCATGAAATGATACAACCCCTTTAATAGATAACGGATGGCAGCCCTGCATCCAGGTACAATGATGGTTCTGTGTTCACACAAAACAAGGAAATCTGTGAATCATTGCATGTGGGCAGAGTAAGCAGGACTATCCTGGGAGTCTATAAAGGATTTTGTTTGCTTTTGCTCCAAATCATATAATCCTATATCATCACAGAGCTGAGCTCCTCTCCTCTATCATATAACCCTATATATTCCAGAGCTCAGCTCCTCTCCTCTATCATATAACCCTAAATATCACAGAGCTCAGGTTCTCTCCTCTATCCTATAACCCTATATATCACAGAGCTCTGCTTCTCTATAATATAACCCTATATATCACAGAGCTCAGTTTCTCTCCTCTATCATATAACCCTATATATCATAGAGCTCAGCTCCTCTCCTCTATCATATAATCTTATATATCACAGAGCTCAGCTCCTCTATCATATAACCCTATATATCACAGTGCTCAGCTACTCTCCTCTATCATATAACCTTATATATCACAGAGCTCAGCTCCTCTCCTCTATCATATAACCCTATATATCCCACATGCCAGCTCCTCTCCTCTATCAAACAACCCCATATATCACAGAGCTCAGCTTTTTGCTGCTATCAGAGCCCACAGTGAGCCTATTTAAAAAAACAAAAAAAAACAAACCACAAAACACTGGACAATACCTTCAATTTATTCAAAGCCCGGATCCCAATACTGTAAAATGTACGGTACTACTAAAGCTCTCCAACTGGGCCCCCTTCACCCTTCCACACTCCGCATATAAAAGTGATAGTAACCACCAAGACTGTGGCGCCTCAATGTGTGAAGAAAAATAATGTGGTTTGTTTGCACCGAGAAGCATCTGCTCTATTCCCGCAGGGCAGCACCTCACCCTTTACACACTGATCTCTATACATTCTGCTTCTGGAGTTCAGAGAAGTTACAGTTTAACTTTCTAATGGTAAATCCTCCGCCAGACACTGTTATTTCCACACAGACGTCCATCTGGTTTTCTGCACCTATGGAAAGTGTAAGGGGCCGTTTATACGGCAAGTGACAAATACCAGTCGGTTATGCGACCGGCATTTGCACTGTTTCCCGGCCGTCCTTAGTGGCTGCTAACTGCGAAACATAAAATACTGAAGATAATGAAATACTCAAGTATGTATGGGCGGTCCCAAGGGGCCCACCAGGGGAGCCGGTCCCAGGGGGCCCACCAGGGGAGCCGGTCCCAGGGGGCCCACCAGGGGAGCCGGTCCCAGGGGGCCCACCAGTGCAGCCGATTCCTGGGGCCCACCAGTGGAGCCGAGACCTGGGGCCCACCAGTGGAGCCGGACCCAGGGGGCCCACCAGTGGAGCCGATTCCTGGGGCCCACCAGTGGAGCCGGTTCCTGGGGCCCACCAGTGGAGCCGGTCCCAGGGGGCCCACCAGTGGAGCTGGTCCCAGGGGGCCCACCAGTGGAGCCGGTCCCAGGGGGCCCACCAGTGGAGCCAGTTCTTGGGGCTCACCAGTGGAGCCGATTCCTGGGGCTCACCAGTGCAGCCGATTCCTGGGGCCCATTCTACAGCTGTGTACATGACTACACATACTGTACACGCCACTTGCTTTCTGGCTCTCTTTCTCTACCGTTCTCCCTAAAAAGCTATTCTCAAGGGCCCACCAGGGCTCCACTGGGGCTATTCCTGGTTCCCAGTGGGCTAGTCTGAACCTGTATATGTGGAGCAGTTCCATTAAAGCAATCATCTGATCTTTAGGGACACATGGCATTGCAGCTTATTTTGTATGTAACCTTCACCCAATATTGTAATCAGGACAATGCAAACAGACATTTCAATGTGTTATCTATAGGCCTTGGCTAGACAACAACTTCATTAGCATTACAGTCACACACACATATTAACCCATTGTGTTTTCATATCTCAAGTAACTCCATGTCTACTTATATTCTCTCAAAACTGAGCAAGATAGCCATGAGCATGCTGTATACCTGATCATGCAGGACTCTCATTGTGCGATTTGAGCCACATAACAATTCTGGGCTTGTGCAGCTAAAATACTAGTCATATACATTACAGCAAGGTCAGCCATGGGTTTTGCGGCTTATCTTATGTGCTTTGGCAGATGCCGACTCCTCCGATCCCAGATGTTGGGGTCGCACATGTCCCCTTCCAACATGTTCCATCCCTTGTTCTCACCAGAGATAGGCCGCTGCCTGGGGTGTCTGAAATGAGCTTATTCTCCTCTCTGTTGAGTACACGAATGCTTGTCCAAAGCCGGTGCAGGTGTATGAGGGTGTCAGAAGGAATAGCTGTTGGTCCAATCAGCCTATCACCTTATCACCTTATCCCCAGCCAGTGACTTTGAATTCATGGCCATATGTTACTGTGTCCTTTAAAAGGGTTGTCTCACTACAGGGATTGCTGCTTTTTATGGTAAAGATCTTACAAAAACAAGTCACTTTGCAATGTGTGTCCATTAACAATGTCCTACCTATTCCTAGATGTCCCCTCTTGTATAGGCTGCATCAGCTCCTCAGGTCGCTATAGCTACAGACCTGTTCTATCCCTTATAATAGACTGGCAGCACTGGTTGCTATAGCTACAGACCTGTTCTATCCCTTATGATAGGCTGGCAGCACTGGATGTTATAGCTAAAGACCTGTTTACTCTCTCATGATAGGCTGCCACCACTGGTTGCTATAGCTACAGACCTGGCTTCTACTGCAGCCTAGTGGAAGCCAGTAAACACACCCTTGAATTCAAAGGGAAACCAAGAAAACAGGACCGAGGTAAGATGAATCAATGTAGTGAGACAACCCCTTTAAGGTCACCTGCTGTCCAAGGAATAGAAGGGTATGTTTTAAGCAGATTCAGCATTTAGAATCAGCAAAAATCCGACTGTAAATCATCCCCATAGATCTCAATAGAAAATCCGTGCTGTAGTCTACACAGATCGGATTTTCTGAGGTCAGATTTCAAATCCGAAATTCATTCCAAAAACTTAGAACATGTTCTATAATCCGTTGTATTTCACTTGAAAAAGGAGGGTTATAGTAATGTTCAATGTTAATAGGCCGGCCGAAATCCGACACCAAAATCCGTGCAAAAAAAAAGGGGTAAAAAATGAAAACCAATTGTAAAATATTGGTCGGATTCTCTTGTTATTATTATTTATTTTAATGCGCCATTGATTCCAGGGCAATGCACATTCAGGGAGGGGGTTACATACATAACATAGGTCAAACAAGTACAATAGTGACAATGAATGAATTAAAACTGGTACAGAGGGAGAAAGGACCCTGCCCGCGGGGGCTTCCAATGTACAATGGAGGGGAAAAGAGACAGAAGCTGAGGGGCCGACATGTTTGTGGGGTGGAGTAGGGGCAGCGGGGTAAATGTAGGTTATAGGCTCCTGAAGAGATGGGTTGTCAGGTTGCTTTTGAACCTAGTGAAAGTGGGGGAGAATCTGATGTGTTGGGGCAGTGAGTTCCAGAGAATGGGGGAAGCACGAGAGAAGTCTTGGAGACGGCTGTGAGAGGAGCTGATATGGGAAGAGCAAAGAAGGTCCTGTGAGGAGCAGAGACTGTATGATGGGAAGTATCTACAGATTAGGACAGAGATGTATGGAGGGGAGAGGTTATGGAGAGCCTTGTAGGTCATGGTTAGTAACTTGGGAAATGAATTCGCTGGGCAATGGGAAGCCAGTGCAGGGATTGGCAGAGGGGAGAGGCAGAGGAGTAGCGAGGAGAGAGGTGGATAAGACGGGCAGCAGAGTTCAGGATGGTTTGAAGGGGAGCAAAAGTGCTGGATGGGAGGCCGCAGAGAAAGATGTTGCAGTAGTCTAGGCGGGAGATGATGAGGGCATGGACATGTAGTGTCGAAATTGAGGAATAGTGGATTCGAGAGATATTTTTCAGGTGGAGGCGGCAGCAGAGGTGAGGGCTTGGATGTGCTGCTTGAAAGACAGAGCGGAGTCGAAGGTTATCCCAAGGCAGCGGACTTGCGGAACAGGTGAGAGTGTAGATAGAGAGATCAGGTGGATGTGATAGAGAGATCAGGTAGAAGAATAGGGTGGGACGGTGGAAAGATGATGAATTTGGTTTTCTCCACATTTAGTTTTAGGAGACGGGAGGAGAAGAAGGAGGATATGGACGATAGACAGTTTGGGATCCGGGACAGTAGAGAGGTAACATCTGGGCCGGAGATGTAGAGTCGTGTGTCGTCAGCATATAGGTGGCATTCTCTAAGAGAATCCTCTAGTATTTTACAATTGTCGCGTGGACGTACCCTAATGATTGGGCATGTCGGAGATAAGCGGCATCAAAAGTGGATGGCAACCATCCTGTGACAATCATGCAGGGCCGGGCACAGGATTTCGTCCCACTGGCACTGCCTAATTGGACTCTAGAGCTTTGAAAAAGGAGAAATAATCACTTGCAGGATAATTACAATTCACACAACTTTCCCATGCAAGTGTACACATTCACACAGAACTACATAGTACACACTGCAGGTGCTGAGCTACCGCCATTGTAAAGGAAGAGGAAGAACTACGAGCCAGTCCTGTGGATGACAAAGAAGATTGAATGTCCTGCACAAATGATCACACACAACTCTTACAGGGAGAGATAAGCAGCGCCTATTCATGCTGCTTATTTCTGTAAAAATGTGCAGGGGTAGCAGTCGCTACTGGGCCCTAAGACTCCTATGGCTCATAGGAAGATGCCAGTATTCATAAATGGCACATGGTATGTGGGGGCCCTTTAATCAATTCTGCACTAGGGCCCTGGAGGTTAAAATTACGCCTCTGCCTGGGGCCCTACAGTGCAGAGGGCCCACCCAAATTTGCCATACATGATTCTTGCACTTTGTCTCTCTGCTGTCTGTATGTTGCCCCCTTCTAGTCTTGCCTCCTACCTAAAAAGACCAGCACGAAAACATCATCATGTCCGCCTGTAATCAAGATGGGGCACAGGGGCTTTTAAGTCTCCCATCTGTCGGTGTGTGAAAGGGGTGCACATCAAAGATTTTTAATAATTTATGCCCTCCAAAACATGAATACATTTTATATAAATCATAATATACAAATAGTTACAATGTTCTACATGTAATACCGCTAAATCATGGTTATACATTTACCAAATAGTACCGCTATACAAGGAGCAAATCTCTTACCGTATAGTTAATGGACAAAACCAGTAAATGAAGACCAATGTTACCAATAATACCACTATAGAAGAGCCAAATAATGCTGCTACACTCTGACCACATAGTGACTTAATAATACCGCCATACTGTTACAGAATAAAACCCATTACACTATGACCAAAAGTGCTGCTATACAGTGACCGTATAGTGGTAGTTATCGGCTCTACACAGGCTCTGAATACCATCTAAGTCATTGCAGGTCAATTATGTTCTGTTACTTACGGTTAACGCCTTCTCTGATTGGAGTCATTCTCTTTTCCTTTACCATCTGGTCTAGACCGCCATGATGCCTTCTCCCGGCCATGACTTGTCCCTGCAGAATTAAGCACACAAACATCTTAGACTTTTCCTGAAGCTCCCACCTGTGCCCCACAGCTCCTCACATGTAGTGCCACAAATGATAATATATGATCCCTTTAGTGTCCCACAGAACAGAAAAAAATGATCCCTGATGAGGCCTACTTTTGTGCTTCCAGTTTTTTTTGTTTTTGTTTTTTTTTTATCTACTTACTATATGTCCCCATATAGTATGTAAGTAAAACCTCCAATATAGTTAGCAGGTAGACCCCCAATAAGGCAGTAGTTTTTTTTTGCCGCTATTTTTGTCGTTTTTTTGTGCGGCAATGTACAGCATTAATTGCTGTTCCTTCCTGCACAAAAACCGCATAAAAACGCACCAAAAACGCACTGTGTGAAAGCACCCTGAGCGGAGAACTCACTGTTGTTGCCAGCGGTTTAGACATTGATGCTGTGTGAGTTATTTTGGAGGCACTAAATTTACACTGTTATACATGCTGTACACTGACTACTTTACATTGTATCAAAGTGTCATATCCTCAGTGTTGTCCCATGAAAAGCAATAATACAATATTTACAAAATGTGAGGGATGTGTGTATATGTGTGCATATATATATATATATATATATATATATATATATATATATACATACATATACACATATACACACATACACATTAGGAAAGTCAGTATCTAGGCCTCCCATTAGGTAAGTTGCAACATAGGCCTCACATTAAAGGGGTTGTCTCACTACAATGATTCATCTCACCTCAGTCCTGTTTTCTTTTGAATCCAAGGGCGTGTTTACTGCCTTCTACTAGGCTGCAGTAGAAGCCAGGTCTGTAGCTACAGCAACCAGTGCTGGCAGCCCATCATGAGAGATCAAACAGGTCTGTAGCTATAGCGACCTGAGGAGCTGGTGCAGCCCATACAAGAGGGGATATGTAGGAATAGGTAGGACACTGCTAATGGACATATATTGCAAAGTGACTTGTTTTTGCAAGATCT
Source organism: Phyllomedusa bahiana (assembly GCA_025379985.1). NCBI lineage: Eukaryota > Metazoa > Chordata > Amphibia > Anura > Hylidae > Phyllomedusa > Phyllomedusa bahiana. The sequence goes on along the minus strand of JAODAL010000075.1, from coordinate 463,900 downwards.
TTACCATAAAAAGCAGCAATCCTTGTAGTGAGACAACCCCTTTAAGTAGGTATGAAAGCAGTTAGCTCCACATCCTTAGAGGGGTGTTCCCTTCGAGCCAACGATTTCAGGGAATAAGGATGGCGACGCTGGCGGCTGTCTTCCCTATTCATTTATATGGCGTTCCAAGTATAGCCAAATTATTGTGCTCAGTTATACTTGGAACTCCTATAGAAATGAATAAGTAAGATGGCTACGAAAAAGCGCTTTTGGGAACACCCCTTTAATAGAGCCGTCTTGTTGATAGCTAGAATTAAATAAATCTCACCTTACATGGTTCCACACCCGAGCAGCTGGCTCCTCTGGCTTGTGTCCATCATAATTGGCCTTTTGATCCCATTACAACACACCGCTTACTCTTCTGGGCCACAAACTACTTTACACCTGAGGCCTTCAAAATGCTGAGCAATGGGTTAATGCCTCCATGCTTCTTAATTTTCAAGGGCAAGTGCATCCCAAGGACACACACAGCTGAGTTTGGGGCTGATGAGTGGTTTCATTAGCTTCCATGGGGCGGTCAGAACCTGGCATCATAATATATGTATTTACATGGCTGACTTAACTGTATATCAATTGTACTTCACAGTTACCAGCTTGCCTCACTGGCAATACCTGCTGAGACTTTTAGGTTTTTTTAGCATACAACCAGGACATGAACACTTCCTAACTGCAATTGTTTGCAGTAACAAGGAGCACTATGCAGCAATAGAGCAATCTTGGCAGCCACAGACAGGCAGTGAATTCATGCCAGGGCCAGCTAAGGAAGGTTGCAGCCAGTTTGAGGGTTGCACACTCTCTGCACCCTGCCTCTTCTACACAGTCTATGCTACTATTGGATTTGCAGCCACAGCCCCATCCCAATGCTCACACTGTGGGTGGAGACAGCATAGGGGAAGTTAGTCTGTCTCCAGTTATAAATTGCAGCCTTCAGCCCTGTTTTCTGGTCAGTAGTTACTTTACAAGAAAGCAGAGATGGCCAAACCCCTGACTGACCAGGAGAAGAGGAAGCAGATCAGCATCAGAGGGATTGTAGGGGTGGAAAATGTCTCTGAACTGAAGAAAGGCTTCAACAGACATCTGCACTTCACCCTGGTCAAAGACAGAAATGTCTCCACCACCAGAGACTACTACTTTGCTCTGGCCCATACAGTCAGGGATCACCTGGTGGGCAGGTGGATCAGAACCCAGCAGTACTACTATGAGAAGGACCCCAAGGTACTCCCTTACTCTACTTCATTGCAATCCTATGCTCTCTATAGCTACCCATAGCTTGTGCAAAACTTTGAAAGCTCCTCTTCTGTGTGCTTATACTCCTATGCAATAATTTCTGCTGGTTTATCTGAGTGCTTGGTTGTGTCCAAACATCCTAGTTTGTTTGTTTTTTTTATGCTGGTTTTGAAATTCAAACCAGTAATGCCTTTATAAGGAGAAATCTGTTTTTCCTCAATTTGTTTAATAGTTCTGACCCAGTCTTGATTCTGGCTTTAAACCCTGCATCTAAAAAGTTGTGAACCCATCCTTAGTAACTTGGAGGCTGTCGGTGCTGCACACTAATTGGGGGAGCTTTTGTTGTAGCAAAATGCCACAGGACCGAATTGGGCGCTGCCAGTTTGTAGAAGAACATAGAACTTTGGTGGTTTTGTTGTGGATTCTGATTTGTTTATATTGTTACAATGTAGCAGTAGAATCTTGTTGACAACATAATTGTGGCCTAAGGGTGCTTTCACACGGTGCGGTTTTGGTGCGTTTTTTGATTCGTTTTTTGTGCAACAATGTATAGCATTAATTGTTGTGCCTTCCTGCACAAAAAACGCCTCAAAAATGCACTGTGTGAAAGCACCCTAACGCTTTTATATTGTTACATTGTTGCAGTAGAATCTTATTGTCAACACAATTGTGGCTTGTTAACTCTTATATTACATTGTTGCAGCAGAATCCTATTGTTAACAATAGACTTGCGGCTCTTATATCTTTTTTTTTTTTTTTTTTCCCAGTAGGCATTAAATCTCCATAAGCTATGTCATGTAAATCCTTTACCGTATACCTCTAATTTGCTGCATTACTGTGTTTAGGATTATGGTTTCGGAGCAATATTCTACATCTTCCTTTTCTAGATCTACCTGGATACGGTCTTGCTCCATAACCTGCACATTGAGACGGCATTAGGTTATATCTACACTACTAATGTTCACATACCGTCAGATTTCAGCCGGCCCAGTACATTGACATGTACCGGAATCCGCCGAAATATCACATCCGTGCTGTGTAGGCTATAGCTCAGATTTTCTATTGCGGTCTATGGGGCACTGGTTACGCTCAGATTTTCTATTGTGGTCTATGGGGCACTGGTTACGGTCAGATTTTCTATTGCGGTCTATGGGGCACTGGTTACACTCAGATTTTCTATTGCGGTCTGGGGCACTGGTTACAGTCGGATTTTCTATTGCGGTCTATGGGGCACTGGTTACGCTAAGATTTTCTATTGTGGTCTATGGGGCACTGGTTACGGTCAGATTTTCTATTGTGGTCTATGGGGCACTGGTTACGGTCAGATTTTCTATTGTGGTCTATGGGGCACTGGTTACGGTCAGATTTTCTATTGTGGTCTATGGGGCACTGGTTACGGTCAGATTTTCTATTGTGGTCTATGGGGCACTGGTTACGGTCAGATTTTCTACTGCGGTCTATGGGGCACTGGTTACTGTCGATTTTCTATTGCGGTCTATGGGGCACTGGTTACGGTCAGATTTTCTACTGCGGTCTATGGGGCACTGGTTACGGTCAGATTTTCTATTGCGGTCTATGGGGCACTGGTTACGGTCAGATTTTCTATTGCGGTCTATGGGGCACTGGTTACGGTCAGATTTTCTATTGCGGTCTATGGGGCACTGGTGACAGTTAGATCTTTGGCGTATTCTAGATCCTGAATCCGACGAAAATCCGGCCAGAAACCACTGCTGTGTAGACCTGGCCTTCATGTTGTGGTGTTTCTATTACTTCGGGCCAGTGTGAAAACTGTGATTATTTGGGTGTGGCTGTTGGAAAGCTTGTACGTTTTCTACAGAGAAGGTTTACTGTTCTTAACCTTGCTGTAATTAGGATTTGAGATGGTTTGGCCCAGTTAATGGGTTTTTCTACGCTGCTGGAAAACTACAGCTGTTAACTGGATGTTGTAAAGGAATGCTGGGAAGTGTAGTTTTGCAACCATTGACCTATCACAGGTTGGAGACCATGCATGTTCATCACCTCAAGGCCCCACAACAGGTCATGGTTTTATAGAAATGAAAAAAGAAAAAAAAAAAAAGAAAAAAAAATATATATATATTCTCTATTGCATAGATAATACAATTTTAGTCTGTGTTTCTAGGCTATCCAATAGGAAGCATGACCTGTTGGTGGGCCTTGAGGACTGGAGATGAGGCACACTATCTATAGATGGGTCTATCTGGTCATTTATAGAATATTGTTGCAATACTTTCTCTAGGCATAGATTTTGAACACGTGACTTGGGCCTTGTATATTAGCATGGAGGTTATCCATGAATGAATAGTAATTATATGGTTTTCTACATAAACGCACAGACGTCTATAGGACCAGATCACTACATAACATATTACAAAGTGTTAGTAATGTATGTTTCTAAATTGACCTATTTTGGCCAAAAATGTGTAAAATTGGCCACCATAATATTAGTTTTCACAGCGCTTATTCAATGATGCTCACAGTTTTTATCCTTTACACTATTTTTGGGACAGGGGGATTTCTTTGGCTTGGAGTGGCCCACAAAATGAAATCTCCTCCGGTGGGCCTCTAGTAGTAATAGGCCTGTGGTGGCATTAACGGGATTAGGGCAGAATGGAGGAGTCGTGTACAGTAGCTGTAGCTTGGGCCCAAAGAATTAACTCCTTAGGTGCACCCAGACACCCCAGTCTGACATGGAATTTGTTAAATGCTACTATAGTCTGCCATATTAGCTTTAATGGGGCTGGCTATATTATAGGTATACATGTACTGTATATGATCTATATATCTATAGACCAGTTTTCTCCGATATGGTCAATGTGCCCCAGTCTGCTGCTGGCTCTGTTATAGGTATACACGAACGTGATCTGTATACGTAGAGGCCATTGGCTATATCCCATTGGTCTGGGATTGGCTATATTCTAGGTATAGCAGTATATGCTCTACAGTATATACCTATAGGCCAGTTTTCTCAGATATGCTCAATGTTCCCCAGTCTGCTGCTGGCTCTATTATAGGTATACATGTATATTATCTGTATACCTAGAGGCCAGTTTTCTCAGATATGCTGAATGTTCCCCATTCTGCTGCTGGCACGATTATAGGTATACATGCATATGATCTGTATGCCTAGATGCCAGTTTCCACTGATATATCTGGTGTACCCTGGTCTGGGACTGGCTATATTATAAGGTTTAGGAGTCTATGATCTGTGTAATTTGGGCATGTCCGAGGATATTGGCCTCTGTGCTCTGGTCTGGAGCTGCCTGAATCTACAAAATCCACATGAACTCAGTGACTGTTCTCTTGCTTGACGGGTTAACCTTGTTGCATCACCATAACTCCTGCTCCATCTCGCATTCTTCTGTGTGGATTGTTGGACAGGCTTCCTTGGTGACACAGTGGGTGAAGATTTTGAAATCCCAGCATTGACCTTCACAGGAAAACAATGCTGACTTCGCAGTTTTGTGATCGCATAATCAGTAATGCTGCAGGCTGGGTTAGTAGGGAAAACCCTGCAGGTGGTATGTCCTACCTGCCATACAGGTGTACCCACCCAGCTGACCAAAATTAGTGGTATTCCAGCATCCCCAAATACTAATTATACTATGTATAATTAAATTAAGTTTCAATTCTACCCCCCCCTTTCTTAATCCATCCCTTGCTGTTTCAAGATCTCTGCTTGCTTTCTATAGGTAGGAACCTTGATTGCTTACTTTGTGTGGATAAATATTCATATGTTATTACAGTAGAGCTATCAGAGCCATAAGTTGTGCACCTGTGTGCACATACAAGACCAGGGGTTGAGCCATGCAAGTTCCTACTAAATGACAGCAAGCAGATAAGAAGGAAATGATTCAGATACAATATTGTAATATTATAACTTCTTACAAACACAAAAATTTGTTTGCTGAAATCTGTATTTCCAACTAACATCGGTGCAAAAGACAACCACACATCCCAAACCGACCGCGGGTCCAAAGTGACCATATAATGCTTTTTTCTTCAAGGTATCCATGGACTTGTGGCCATCTCATGACACAAACCTATCGCCATATGGGGCTTTTATGAAAATGGTCTTGCATAGTAAAATCCAATGACAACTACTGTGCTTTATTATCCCGAAAACTTTGCTACGGTCCCTAATGCTGATTCTATTGGTCATGCCCATTGGGGTTGTCCACATTCCCACAAGCCTGTCAGGATCTAGATTAATACAATGTATTCCATAAACAGTATAAATGAAATTTTCAGTGTGTGTGGAAATCTGGTTGATGAAGTCCATACAATGTACATGGGGTCATTGGCTGCTGTGTGTTTGTTACCTGTCCTCTTACCTGAGCTATGATTATTTACTTTATTGCAGAGAACTTACTACCTGTCCCTGGAATTCTACATGGGCCGCACCTTACAGAACACCATGATTAATCTGGGACTGCAAAATGCGTGTGATGAGGCGATCTACCAGGTAAGACGTGAACTCTGAGAAAGGCAGAACCCAAAATACTGTAGGATCCTGTGTTTTGTTAATTTATTAAATATTAGTCAACTTGTCAAGTGATTCTTGCTACCCTATCTGAGGGCGGGCTTTGGGGGAGGTGTCAGGGCCTGGGAGGTGGCACTGGGTGAGGTGCCGGGGCCTGGGAGGTGGTACTGGGGGAGGTGCCGGGGCCTGGGAGGTGGCACTGGGGGAGGTGCCGGGGCCTGGGAGGTGGCACTGGGGGAGGTGCCGGGGCCTGGGAGGTGGCACTGGGGGAGGTGCCGGGGCCTGGGAGGTGGCACTGGGGGAGGTGCCGGGGCCTGGGAGGTGGCACTGGGGGAGGTGCCGGGGCCTGGGAGGTGGCACTGGGGGAGGTGTCCGGGGCCTGGGATTGGTGGCACTGGTGGAGGAGTGCCGGGGCTGGGAAGGTGGCACTGGGGGAGGTGCGGGGCCTGGGATGGTGGCACTGGGGGAGGTGCGGGGCCTGGGAAGGTGGCACTGGCGGGGAGGTGCCCGGGGCCATGGGATAGTGGCACTGGGGGAGGTGCCGGGGCCTGGGATGCGGTGGTCACTGGGGGAGGTGCCGGGGCCTGGGAGGTGGCTCTGGGGGAGTTGCTGGGGGGAGCAAAGCGCATTCTGACAGGACGCCTTGGAAGACCATGAGTCTTGCGTACTCTGCCCATATACAGTGATTGATCACTTTCCCTGTATCAGAGTGTTTACAGATCAAGCTATCAGTTACTGTGTGTGAGGACTGTCAGTCACTTAAAGGGGTTGTCTCACTACATTGATTCATTTCGAATTCAGGGGCGTGTTTACTGGCTTCTACTGAACTGCAGTAGAAGCCAGGTCTGTAGCCATAGCAACCAGTGCTGGCAGCCTATCATGAGTGATTGAACAGGTCTGTAGCTATAGCGACCTGAGGAGCTGATGCCGCCCATACAAGAGGGGATGTCTAGGAATAAATAGGACACTGTTAATGGACACATATTACAAAGAGACTTGTTTTTGCAATATCTTTAACATAAAAAGAAGCAATCTTTGTAGTGAAACAACCAGGTGTCCTCTAAGGATATACTCTGATTTTTACTTAGAAATCTTGCCACAAATCCTATAGCCCTATATATCCCAGGGCTCCATTTCTCCTCCAATCCCATCCTGCTCTCAGGGTAGCATAAATCGCCTGATAAGTTCATGTTAAGCTTGTATTGACACGTCTTGGCCAAGTTCTTAATCTTTTTTTTTTTTCTGCACAATTCAGGGGTTTGTGTGTAAATTGGCATCAATAGGTATGTGTTCTTGAAAACTTAGCCTGTTGAGTTGTCTCCTGTGTATAAGGTGAGGCGAGATCAGACCAGCTTTGCAGGGGCAAGTCTTTTTTGGCAGTGGTACTATGGATCAGAAAATCGAGCTGACTAGTCTGGACTTGATAGACTTACATTTTCACCAAGCTTCTGAAGATTGCATGGGGGTGGTCTAAGGGGCCATTTACACGGCACAGGACAAATACCGGTCGGAAATCCCGACTGTTATTTGCTCTGTGTAGGAGCCATGTACATGGCCGCAGGGGGACAGCTTTTGTCTGCGGATCAGGTCCTTCCCCTTCGTGCCGACATGTTCATGTTCCACCCAAAAAACCGGGCTGAAGAATGAACATGTTCAATGTTTTTCGGACCACCGGCGGTCTAAACAGTCGGCGGAAAATCTGTGCAGTGGGGATGGCTGCATGGACTTTCCATTGAAGTCCCCGGAAAAGGTTGACACCCGGTTTACAGATGGCTTTCAAAACCGAAAAACGTCTGTAAAACCGGGTGAAAACCCAACCGTAGGGACAAGCCCTTAGAGTCTTGGGTTTGGCTAACAGTCCTAGACATGGATATGGGGTGGCTTGTGGATATATGATATATAGTTGGTGGACCAGCCCTATCCACATAGGGAGACCCCCACATATTATACAATTATGCCATATCATGTGAAAACACCTACCTATTGCTTTAAGGTACAAATCGATTCACAGTGGCTAAAGTGAGGAAAATGAGACTTATAGGCTGTTTGACTTAGTCACAAGCAGTTGTATACTCACGGTCTCCTCAAGCTGTGGGTGACTCTATAGCAGTGATTAGCCTATTTAGCTTCTCTAAGTAGCTGAGCCATTACACCGACAAATGCAGGCGATGTCCTCTCTTAAGTAACAAAAGGTACATGTGCTGTGAGGACTGAAAACAGTGGATTATCTATAGTCTTGTTAAGAGAGAATTAGTTTTCTCCAGGCTGAGCTATCCATCCATGGTGAGGTCACTCTGCTCCCTCAGTTAACGGATAACCATAGAAACCTGTGTGCACTCAGAGCACATAAAAGATCGATTATCTCATGACTAAAGTAAAATCTATTGACCAATGTATTAAGAAAGCCTTCAATTACTTGTCCCTTCATGTCGTGAGAAAACCGCTCTATATTCATTCCAAGCAGATCTTCAAGTTATGCAGTAACTGCTTTGCTTTTGCTTTATGAAGTATATAGATTATGCAAATGTCAACAGATCCTCGCCCCCCCTTCCCCATTTTCGTAATATTTGGTGCTCCCAGATGACCTACCATACATCATGCTCTACCTTATAGCTGTGATTCTCTTAGAGGTAGAGAACCTTCAGTACTAAAAAGTGAAGGACTCCTTTAACTGAGGTTCTGATATAAGGAAATGCGTTTCCCAAACGAACAAGGTGAAGCTTCATACCCTGGACTAAGTCTGGGAACAAGAACTGCCTGAGGGGGGAACATTCATCCCTTGTCTGAGGGTTGCTAGGACACATAACTGCTCTTGATTTTTAGCTATATTAATTAGGAAGGAATTATAGTCTAATCTGACTTTGATTGCAATATGGGGATTATATAGGGCATTTGGCCCATGTCCGGGTAGCTGAATAAACAGGAGGAAGGCTTGTGTCTTATGCTGCTAGGCAGGGATATCCTTGCCACCAATATTATAAAACATGTTCTCAGAATCTTACCGACTCAAGGAACCAGTAGTAATGCACCTAAAAGCTGCCAGGATATCTGATGGGGTAAATATACTAATACTGTATAATACTCAGTGTTAACTTATACTAGACACGGAAAGGGGAACAATGGTGTGTAGAGTTTTTGCAAAAAGGCTATTCAAACTCTACACACCATTTGCTGCTCTCCTTGCCTCAAGGAGAGATGTTCCCCTTTCTGAGCCACTCATTGCCTTCCACCCAGCCAGCCAGTACACTCTGCTCTGCACTGATGAGGGACAAAGATCCCGAAACAGCTGTCTGCTGGTGAGAGATACTGGTTTGGCTAAATATCCCTTTTGCTTTCTCAAGACCCAGTGGGTCAAAAGCGAATTGAGGATTTGTTACATCCAATAGAGGGTGCTTGAGCTTCTCAGCTCCTTTTCCATAATGCCTCATCTTATACTAAACAGTCAGTGTGCTAGATCTATGAGAACTGGCAGGTGTCTAGGTACTAATTTTTTTTTTAACTTTACACTTGACTTAGTTTGTGTCAATAAGTGCACCAAAATTTTGGCACACTTTTTTGGTGCATGGTGTAACCCATCACAACACCCTTTTTCCATAAAGCCACACACCTTTGCTGGACGTGGCACAAGTGTCTAAAATGCTTTAAAAAAAATAGTGTGAAACAAACTATGCTAGTATCTAGCTGCAGATAACTATACTGAGTGTGCCCCAGTGTTTGTGCAGGGGCTGTATATAAACCAAAAAAAAAAAAAAAATTGGCAAGGAGAGGGTGAGATAGGGAGAAGTAAGATAGGTCCATCACTGAGCTCAAGTCCTACGGCACTTGCCTATGTCCTCACGATCACCCGCATGTGGCCCTGCAGGCCTCAGTGGTCACATGTCATTTCAGCAGAAAGAGAGGGCTGAGAATTGGCTTCAGGTGGACAGAGAATGGGACATTGTCACCTGGGTGCAGCGGGACCAGAGCTCATTAATGGCCATGTCCCCACGGCACGGGTTTGCAGACGGTTTTTCGGTTTTGAAAATGGTCTGAAAAACCGGCCGCAAACTGTTCAATGGACCGCCCGGCGGTTTTTCAGATCGCTGGCGGTCCGGAAAATGTAGATCGGGGCCATTTACACGGCACAGGACAAATACCGGTTGGTTTATCCGACCGGTATTTGCACTGTTTTCGTGCCGTGCACACGGCCGTAGGGGGACGGCTTTTCTCCGCAATTAGCAGAGAGAAGCCCTCCCCTTTAACATAGGCATGTTCATATTACGTCCGAAAACCGGATGGAAGAATGAACATGTTCTATGTTTTTTTGGGCCACCGGCAGTCTGAAAAACCGCCTGGCAGAAAACCCGTGCAGTGGGGACCATTGTACGGCTTTTCCATAGCGGTCCATTGAAAAGTTTGTGTCCGGCTTTTCAAAACCTAAAACATTATTAAAACCCGTCCTAAAACCCATGCCGTAGGGACATGGCCACCATGTTCATTCTTCCGTCCGGTAGTCGCGGAGAAAAGCCGTCCCCTGGCAGCCATTTGCACTGCACGGAAACAGGACAAATACCGGTCGGATAAACCGACCAGTATTTGACCTGTGCCGTGTAAACGGAAGGGGGTGTATAAAATTTTTAATTTTTTTTCCATTTTACCACTAAAATGTGTGGTGTGTGTGTTTTTTTTTTTTTTTTTTTTCTGTAACTGGACAACCCCTTTATATGGTGCTCTGAAGGATTCTCCGTCCCTGCAACGTATAATGAAGGGCCATATATGAAAACTGGTGCAGACTACACAGTAGTACTTCTCGGTCGCTTAGTGTAGCATTTGTCAGTATGCATGGAAGTGTCACACACAACTTGATAAATTGTCCCGCTGTGAGACAAATAGGTGCCAAAAAAGTGTCTCAAAAGGTGTGCCAAATTTTGTCTCCTTCTTTCCAGTTTGAAATTGGCATGGGTTAGTACGACCTTTCTGTGCCACATTCATAAATGTGTCTAAACTTCTGAATGAGACTCGTCACGCTCCCGGATGTTGGACGTGCGCCAGTTTCTGGTGAAAGACCTTTTTATACGTCTATCGGACTGGGGCAACGACAGTGTTGTGTTTTGGGGTTTTTTTGTTATATTTTTGCTTAAATCACCCTAAAACTGGTGCAGACCCATTCATACATGTTTACAACATTGCTCATTCTGTTATGTCCTGACAAAGGACTGTTGCATAGGAGTGCTTAAACCTCAATGATGCGATGGTTTGTGGATCAAAGTTGTCCCACTATAATAGACTTCAGCCATAGACCTGATCTAGAAAACTGCCGTGTCTTTGTATGCATCTCTAAGCCTTCTATTTCCCAGACTCTGCTCTCACCGGTTTGGTCGGGTTGCGAACTGTTCTCTAATTACTCTTTCTGGAAATGCAGTTCTCTTCTGCTGCTCTCCTATCTAGGGACCGTATCCGACTGGAGTGATTTTAATCTTAATATCTGACATTTCCTTAAGGCGCATTAGTCTCGGAACATATTCCCGTAATATTTCTGTTCCACTAAATACACTGCTGTACCGTGGCTGAACGTTATAGGAAAATTCTATAGATGACCAATCTGGAAGTCATGGAAAAGTTAAAATGTGGGTAATTATCCATGTTAAAAGGCGATCATGTCCTTCAAGGGATAATAAAGAAGTTATTCACAGCCTGACCCCCAGAGATGGGCTACAATCTGCAGAAGAGGTGGCAGCAGGTGATCACTTCCCCCTGCAGCTCCCCCACAGTTGAACTGAAGCATTACACTGTTCAGTGAAACAGAAGGGCTGCCTGGAGGACCAGACATGGGGGGGAAAAAACAAAATGGCAGCACCAGAAAAAATATAATGGGTGGAGGTCTGTAAACCCAGTCCACGGGTCGTTCAGTAGGTTCAATGTAGATCCAGATGGCACTTCCAAGTTCAAGCGGTTTGGGTGAAATAAAAACTGCTTGAATTTGGAAGTGCTGTCTGGATCTACATTGAACATATGGAGGACCAGACATGTCCATAGTTTACACAAAGATGGGAAAAGTTCTTTGTAGCCAGTTCCTACTCCAGGTAACAGAGGAGTATCTTAAATAAAAGGTCACCTACTAAGCACCAGAATGTCCAAATAGAGTATTCAAAGATGGACGCCATCTTGTAAAAACTTGATCGAAGAGGAAGTTTGTTGTTGGATTTGCCACCTTAAGGGGCAGGTCCAACAGTCCGGTAGAGGTTTGTGGACGAAACCATGGTTGATCTTTTACCTGCAAAACCATGCAACCATTGGCAGGTATGTTAGTATGCAATTAGTGACCCTCAGGTTCCTTAACCCTTGATATCCATGCAGTTTAAGGTCTTAACCAAAAAGAATGGTGCTGTGCATTACCTCCATTAAAACACCAGCTCTGCTATTCCTGTAGTCCAGTGTCCCCCAAACTGTTGAACGACCACTCCTTTGCTGCTATGGTATGATGAGACTTGTAGTTTTACAACGGCCACAGGTTGGAGAACACTGCCCTTAACCACTTTCTTGAATCTTCTTCTGTAGCTTGGCCTGGACATTGAGGAACTGGAGGAGATGGAGGAGGACGCTGGGCTTGGTAATGGTGGTCTTGGACGTCTTGCAGGTCAGTAACTCTCTCATACCATAGCCTGCTGAGGCCTCTGTACTGTTTACATGGTTGAGACTTTGTACAAGGGCCAAAACTGAGCCGGGTTCCAGTGATTTATTGACCTCCTAAAACATCCTGTTATTCTAATATTTATTGTCCTGTGTAACAGCCTTTGGGCTCTGATCTAGTGAGACGCCATTCTGTTGGGAGCATTGACATCAAGACCTTGTGGAGAATACTTTCTGTTCATGCTGCCTTCTCCTAGGTTTACTCCTTTACTGGCCCTGCTCTGGAGATTTTTGGCTTGTTCATTGAATGGGCTTAGTAGTTTTTGCCTCGCCAAATTTTTCACTACTAGATGGTTCCTCTTGGGGCACAATACTCAGTTCATAGCACCTGGTAATCTGGTCGTATCTTATCCGAGGTACAGCATGGTCTCATGGTCATATTGGTGATCCGTAAGACCAAATGCATGAGCCTTGGGAAGTCCTCCTAGTCTATATCATGCTACGTCTATTTTATTCAACATTGGTTGAAGCGTATACTATCTAGCACCCCAACTGGAAGATGCTACCTGGAAAGTGCCCTCATTGGTACCTGCAGGCAATAGGTCGCTAACCGGTGTCTTCTATTTCTTCAGTCAGCCTGTTTCCTGGACTCCATGGCCACTATGGGTCTTGCTGCGTATGGATACGGCATCCGCTATGAATATGGTATCTTCAACCAGAAGATCAGAGATGGATGGCAGGTGTGGGATTACTAGACTGATGTAATGTATTCCTATTATATTAGGCAGACAACTGTCGCCTTGGTTTAATGGTGGTGACTTGTCTCCTAAAACTGAAATTGGATTGGTATTGACAGGACTAGTGTTCCCAGTCATGTAATTAGGGGGGCCAAGCAGGCTTGGACTGGGCCACAGATGAAACCCCCAATGGGCCCAAGAACATGGCAATCCTGGCATTTCTTTCAAACTGCATGTACCTTTCCAGGAGAGGTAGAAAGGCAGAGCGAAAGGGGCAAGCAGTAGAGTAGCAGAGGCATTTAAAGTAAATGTGGGGTGGGCCCCTGAATCAACTCCACTGGTGGACCTTTAGAATGAAATCTGCTAGTGGGCCCTAGGTGCCACAGTCTGACGCCAGGGGAAGGTATGTGTCCTGGGTGCCCACAAGTGGCTCTCAACCAAGGTTCTCAGAGGACTAGAGTAGCAAACTTGTTTGTAGTGGGGTTTTTTGGTTAGTGGAATATTTGGACCTGACTTAGGTGCAGGAAAGTAACTAAAAGGGTTCAGCATTGCTACTAGGCTCTGTAGCCTGAGGGGACCCAAATGCCTCGTAGGTAGTGTTGAGCGATTTAATTGAGAAAAGTTAAAATAGTCAATTTTAGGGTTTCTCAATCGCGATCCGCTCTGATTTTTCCAGAAAAATTGGGTTAGAAAAATTAACCAGATCATCTTCTCCCATTGACTTTAATAGGAATTTGCCATTGAATTGAAAATCAAAACTGTTCTCTACAAAATAGAGATTGAATCAATCTCTATTTTTTTGGAAAATCGCTCATCTCTACTCATAAGTAGACACAAGTATTATAAATGGTACGTGAGGGCCCTTTGATAGATTTTTGCACTAGGAAAAAGGAAGCTTTAAGTTGTCTCTGGTTGGGTGAAATTTAATATTTAAAGTGCATGGCCTGGAGGGGGGCGGGGACCCTTAGGTTTGTTATAGGGAACATGTGACATTGAACGTATCATCTGATCTGTGGGCAGTTTGTTATAGAGCAGGACAAGCTGAGCAGATTGATATATAGTTGTGTGGGGAAAGATTCAGTAGACATTGTAAATTATTCATTTAAAATCCCTGCTTATTCCTGGTTAAGGAGTCCAGTGGGTGGAGTTATTAGTGATTGACAGCTTTCTTTGTTTCACTGCCCATGCAGAGATGGCTGTCGGTCGCTAATGATACTGCCTACTGGACTCCTTAACTCGGAATAAGCAGGGATTTTAAGTAAAAAAAATACAAGTTCCAATCACTTTTTCTCAATACAATTTTAAATCCATCTGCTCTGCTCTTGCTGTTCTATAACTTGGGGCAGTAGTTTGGATGGTGCATTCAATATGACCGGTTCCCTGTAAGTATAATTTTTATTTTATTTTCTTGAAGACTATACACTGTAATATTTAAGGTATTGGTATCTTGTGCCATCAGGGCAATCTTGACTACTCCTGCCAGGGGCCCTGGTTCTTCAACCAGAAACCTCTGCACAGAGTCTGTATCCGCCAATAATCCCCCCTACGACTGACCCTCTTAGCCGATCCCATCACTATTGAGCCACCTCTCTACCGTGGTTTGTTCGTTCTTACACTTCAGGAAGTGTTTAGTAAACCATCATTAAGAAACTTAGGATCTTGTAAAAACCGCTCTTACTCAAGTCTCCAAGGGTGGTTTTTGTTTTTAATCTATCCTTGCCCACATTTCCTCTGTCATGTACTTATGCTGTGGATGCCTGTGCTGTATGCGGTGGGAGCGATAACAATTGGAGTTGTCCGATGCCCCCTCTCATCCATTAAGTGGCAAATTACAGGGCACACTTACTCCTAGCAAGGAGTGCATAATGTGCATAACACATGGCCCACCGACGCATTTCTGGTGGCTCGCAAAGGGGCATGCCCTAAGTAAACCGATCCTAAAATGGTCGGTACTGTCTGGTTTGGGGATGTACTGGGGGGGGCCTTCTGGTTGCCTATGGGGCAGAGAGGCCATTTTCTCTCCCTCATTCGAGTTGGTCCCTTTTAGAATGCATCCATGCAGTTGTCTTGACTTGTGCATGATCTGTTTACTGCAGGTTGAGGAAGCCGATGACTGGTTAAGACATGGAAATCCTTGGGAGAAAGCCCGACCAGAGTACATGATCCCTGTTCACTTCTATGGGCACCTGGAGAACACCAAAACGGGTGTCCGGTGGGTTGACACTCAGGTGAGAGCGCACATCCATATCTTTCCACATCCGCTTCCCCTTCCATTGTCTGGTCCAACATGTGCCTTCTGTTGCTATTCCAGGTGGTTCTGGCAATGCCGTACGACACGCCAGTCCCTGGGTATATGAATAACACTGTCAATACTATGAGGCTTTGGTCTGCGAGAGCACCCAACGACTTCAACCTCAGAGACTGTAAGTATAAGCAGAGTTGTATGGTGGCTACTAATCCGTAAAACACTCTTGGCCATTATGGGCGACATGTCCCAACACGCCAATGCCAGATTTTTGGTCTATTTTGTGCCAAAACCACTATTGACGCCATAGTCTTGTTGTAAATGAACTGCCGTACACTAAAACTAAGGCGTATTATACACCGACACTTTGTAATGTGCTTAAATATGGTGCACTGTGCGCCCCTGTTGCGCAATGCACCTATTGAGGAGCCTTACATATGTTATGTGCCTCCGTCGTGCAATGCGTCTTGATAGGCGCATTACATATACTACCAATGATATGCTATGTGCCGCGAGTTACGCAATGCGCCTTTTTTTGAAGCGATTCGCCTTTTTTAGGTGCATTAAGTTTTCTATGCAAGGTATACCTGACGCCAGATTTTTGGAAGGATCAGACTTTCGGGTGCACTTTACACTGATTTAATGCGCCTGAAACTGGTGTGGAAACGCCACTTTTCTGACCTCTTGCCCTATGTGATTACATTGTATGTGTGTGTGTGTGTATGCATGCATGCATGCATGTGTGTGTTATTGTTGTGTGTGTGTGTGTTAGTGTGTGTGTGTGTGTGTGTGTGTGTGTGTATGTATGTATATTATATATATATATATATATCTATATATATCTATATAATATATATATAATACCATATATATATATATATATATATATATATAATATACTATATGTGTGAACGTTGACGGCTTATTTGGCTAATGGCTATGAAATTGTGTAGATAGAGGGTTGAGGCAGCCATCTGATCTGAAGCTTTGCCTAAGGTAACAGCAGTTGGCTATGACACGTGTCAAACTTGAGGCGTGGCAGGTTATTTTATGTGGCTTTTGGGAGCTTAGACATAATGACCAAGGATGAACAAGCTCCAAATACAGAAGGATCGGCTCCTTGCTTTCCATGGAGGACACAGCCAGCCACAATGGTACAGGGTGCCATCTTGGATTTATAGATCCAGTGCACACCTCCACAGTAGAGATATAACTTAAAGCTCCCGGGCCCCAATGCAAAATCTATACGAGAGCCCCCACCTACCATGTGCCATTTATAATACTGGTACTTTCATATGTGGAGAGGGGCCTCTTGGGCCTAGTAGCGGTTGTTACCTCTGCGCTATCTCTGCACCCCCTATAGCTATACCCCTGCTCCACAGCTCGAACAGCCCTATCCAGACCACCCACCAAGGCCCTTGGAAGCTAACCATAACGCTGATGTTGTCCCCCAGTGCATAGAGTTTGATGCTTCTGAGCTATGACTCCAGTTAATAGCTGGATGTAGAAGTGTTTGAGGACAGTTGCTGTTGGTCAAGCCCTCGCTTCCTCTGACCTAATCTTCTTTGGTCAGGAAGTGGTCTATTACACACGCTCCTGTGCAATGACTGCCTATCCCTTGCTCCTGATGTAAGTTACATTGCTCTTATACTGTGTCATGATAAACTGCATGTCCCCCACCTACATACAGATCATGCATCTGCTTCTCTCTATCCCTGCAGTTAACGTTGGCGACTACATCCAGGCTGTACTGGACCGGAACCTGGCCGAGAACATCTCCCGGGTCCTCTATCCCAATGACAATGTGAGTGTTGGCTATGGCACTGACCTGACTCCTAGCAGAAGAGTCCACTTCACTATGGAGTCCCTTCATGCCACCACTGGGTCACATATAAGCTAGGGCAAGTAAATTACTTCTGACTTGTAACCAGGTCTAGTGGTTTGCACAGAGTAATTTTAGCTACATCAAGGGGCTGTGGCACATGATGGGTACTGTTTGTTCCAAAAGTTGTGGTTTGTGTCACCAGGAGGTTTTGGAATTGCAGTCCTTTCCCATTAAAGAGGTTTCCATGACTCTAAATAAAAATGGCTGTTCTTCTAGAAACAGTGCCACACCTGTCTACGGGTTGTCTCTAGTATTGCAGCTTGGCTCCATTGAGGTCAATAGGGCTAAGCTGTCATACCACATACAAGCTGTGGACAGGTGTGGCACTACTTTTTAATGCAGTTTTTTTTTTCTGATCCCAATTACATTAACGGGATGTGTCCCAATGAACATGCTATCAGATCTGCCAACAGCAGTTTGCAGAGGGAGAGGAGGAGTGTAGCAGATGGATATATAGTTATGTGGAAAAAGATGCAGTTAAAATAGTAAAAAAAATTTCCATTAAAATTTCTACTCCTTTTTTGGGTAGGGAGTCCACTGGGCATGGTCATCAGTGACTAACAGGTTCCCTTGTAAGGGTAAGTTTACACAATGTACTGCAGCACGTACAGTATGCGCCACAGTACATCGTGTCTTTCGGGAGCTCGCGCTGATAAGCGCATACTCCCGCGGCCTGGGGGGAGGGGGCGGCACCCCGCCGGCCCCATTGACATGCATTATTCGCCGCAAGTAATTGACATGTCACTTATCTCCCCACACGTACAGTACGATCATATGGTCCGAGTGGGGAGAGGAGGCGTAATCCATAAATCTGAGAATTGGGGATTACTGTAATTTCGGCATGCATCTCGCGTGTATTAAAGCGCAAATACGCGGCGAAATACGCGCCGAAATTACTCCGTGTGAACATAACCTAAGCGTGCATACAGAGATGTCACCGATAGAACCGCCCACTGGACTACTTAGCCAATCAGTGACTGTTCTCTCTGTATGCACACTCTTAGGCAGGGTTCACACTGTGTAATTGCGGGGACGTATTTCGCCCGAAATTGCCGTGTGGGTGGGGTGGAGGGGCCGGCAGCCCGCCGGCCCCATAGACTTGCATTATTCTCAGCGCGTATACGCCGTGAATAAGTAGCATGTCACTTTCTCCCCGCGAGCAGGGAGAGGAGATGTAATTTATAGTTCTCTATGAGAACTGTGGATTACCGTAATGACTGGGACGTATCTCGCCCCGTATTTAGCGCAGTACGACGCAAAATACGGTGCAAGATACGTCCCATTTTAAGCCGTGTGAACATGGCCTTACAAGGGAGCCTGTTAGTCACTGATGACCCCACCCACTGGACTCATTAACTAAACAGAAGCAGAAACTTAAACTAATAAATTACAAGTTTTACCGACACTTTCCCACAGAACTATTGGTCAGTCTGCTCCAATCCTCTTGCTTCAGAACATGCTGCTGACAGACTAGGGTGTTAAGTGTGACCAGAATACTGCATCAAAATCTGTAAATTGTGGGTCTAAACTTTTTGGGGCTGGAATAGGATGCAAAGAAGCTGGTTGGAAAACAGGCCCCTAACTCCCCCCCACCTCCCTCCACACCACCAACCCCTAATGCTACAAAATGTGGCGGGTACAATATAAGCTTAAATTCATTGGAGAAATGTGACAGATCTGACATTTGTGGGGTGTTTTTTTTTTTTTGGGATTTTTTTTCCCCCTTCTGCCCCCTTCTCCAAGTTTTGTCCGCTGATCTCAGTTAATCACATCATCGCTTCTGGTCTAGGTCTTGTCTCATAACAGACCCACGCCTTCCTATGTGGTGTGATCTGAAATGATCTGTAGAGGGCAGCGTTGTTTTTACAATTTTTACATTCTGAGCCCTCACTAGTTTGCTTTTGTTGTATGGTTGTCTGTGTGCAAAGTGAAGCTGGTGTAATGTACCTGGCACTTGACGTTACTTTTGTCATCTGATCTTTGCCCAGTTCTTCGAGGGTAAGGAGCTGCGTCTCAAGCAGGAATACTTTGTGGTGGCTGCAACCTTGCAAGATATCATTCGCCGTTTCAAGGCCTCCAAGTTCGGCTGCAGGGACTCTGTGCGGACGGGCTTTGAAAATTTTCCAGAAAAGGTAAAGGTCAAATTTTTTACAGACTTACAATATTTACAACGGTGAATTGGGTATTTTACTTACTGATTGGCTAAAATTAGGTAAAAAAAACCAAACTTTTTATTACTACCTCTATCTTCAGGTTGCCATCCAGCTAAATGACACCCACCCTGCACTAGGAATTCCAGAACTGATGAGAATATTTTTGGATATGGAGAAAATTCCCTGGGAAAAGGTAAAGTGACAGTAGTTGAATTGTAAGCTTCTGTGTCCAGGTAACACTGCCTGGATATGCTATCAATTTCTGATCGGTGCAGGTTCCACCTCTGACCAGCACCGATCTCCAGAACGGCCCCCCAAAGTGTTCACTCTGAGTGGAGAGCAAGTTGCAACTGTGCACGACTCTCCTTTCAGAGCATAGCCAAACACGGCGCTCCGCTGTACCAGGAACTCCCATAGGACAGAATGGAGAACACAGTGCTCCCCTGTACTGGGAACTCTCGTGGGACAGAATGGAGAGAACACAGCGTTCCCCTGTACTGGGAACTCTCGTAGGACAGAATGGAGATGACACAGTGCCCCCTTGTACTGGGAGCTCCCATAGAGCAGAGTGGAAACACAGCGCTCCCCTGTACTGGGAACTCCCATAGAACAGAATGGAGATGACACAGTGCCCCCTTGTACTGGGAGCTCCCATAAAACAGAGTGGAAACACAGCGCTCCCCTGTAATGGGAACTCCCATAGAGCAGAATGGGCTATGCGATTGCCATTAGAATCTGATAGGTGCTCTTTTCCTACTATAGAATGATGACGCCACAGACTTGCACTTACCTGAGTTTGGTGCAGGACTCGCCCCTATCAGACTTTGATGGCATGTCTAGATGCCATTGGTCTATAGTGGGAACACCTCTTTAATATAGAAATGCTAAGTTTTAGAACTGCAATGGTCTCGGGGATTGAAGTAAATTAGAAAGCAGAACAAACCGTTTTACTTAGACCTATTGAGCCTCGTTTATGAAAACAGTCTACTACAAAAATGCTGGTCCATGCCCTTGTCATCTCCCACCTAGGGTACTGCAACAGCCTTCTCTGTATCCTCCTGTCCAGTTCTCTTGCTCCAATTCAATCTATCCTAAACTCTGCTGCCTGTCTTATCTACCTCCTCCTCTGCCAATCTCTTCACTGGTTCCTGCTGCCCAGCAAATTCATTTCCAGTTACTAACCCTGACCTATAAGGCTCTCCACAACCTCTCCCCTCCATGCATCTATGCATTAATCTCCAGATACCTCCTCTCCTCACAGGACCTTCTTCTCTACTCTCCTCTTATCAGCTCATCACACAACCGTCTCCAAGACTTCTCCCATGCTTCACCCAGATTCTGGAACTCGCTGCCCCAACACATCATGCTCTCCTATAGAGTATGTTCACCCGGCTTATTGTGGCTTGCGTCAGGTGTTTTGGAACCACGCGCTGGTGCCGGCCCCATTGACATGCATTGTCAGCCTTGCGTAATCGCTGCAAACAATTCACATGTTCTCCCCCACACGTACAATACGATCGTATTGTGCGGGAGGACGACGCGTAATCCATAACTCTCTATGAATTACCATAATTGCAGCACACATTTCACTGCGCAATATGCTAGAAAATAAGCTGTGTGAACATACCTATACTCAAAAGAAATCTCTTCAGGAGCCTCTACCCTATAATCACCCCGCTGCTTCTAGCCCCCCACCTCAACAAACATGTCTGTCCCTCACCTCCTGCCTCTTTCCTCCTTCCCTGTAGGAGGTGGTTGTCAAAGCCCCATTCCTATTAGAAAAGTTTTTTTTGAAAGTAGATGACCCAGGTAGATTCCTTTTCCTATATTGGTGTGTGTGAATTTTTATTTATTTTTTCCTTCTGGTTTCAGGCTTGGGATATCACCAAGAGGACATTTGCCTACACAAACCATACGGTATTACCTGAAGCTTTAGAGCGCTGGCCGGTGGACCTTGTAGAGAAGCTGCTGCCTAGGCATCTGCAGATCATCTATGAAATCAACCAGAGGCATTTAGATGTAAGTCAGCCAAACACCCCCCCCCCCCTCCCACCTCTTAATACACTACTCTTCAGTAACCTTCCTCTAATCCAGACGTCTGATAACCAGGCTCCTGTTGGTGGCACAGAACAATATAATGGGATACTTCATAAGGTTAGAAGCAGAGTACCAAACCCTTATGATGATGCTTCCAATTTAGCATCCCAAATGTTTGTACTGCCTAATTATCAAGGGAAATGTCACCTGGACACATCCCTGTTCATGTCTATGATATAAGGCAATCGGACTTCTTGCTTGCATCTATGGTTCGCTAAGGTGCTATAGACTCATCTATGTGGTTCTACTTGTCTGGAACATTTTAAAGGTGTTGTATGAGGTTAGAACAATGGATGTTTCCTTCTAGAAACTGCCCCCCCGTTGTCCATGAGATGTGTGGAATTAGTTCTCCTACATGGACACCGATGGGGCTGGACGGTAATACTTGACACGGCCCATTTGCAGGATTGTGCTGTCTCTAGAACAAGGCAGCCATGCTTTTCTTCATTTATGCCATTCTTGTTCACCTAGTGCAGTGTTTCTCAACTCCAGTCCTCACGCCCCACCAACAGGTCATGTTTTCAGGATCTCCCATAGAATGCACTGACAGTAATTATATCACCTGTGCAATGCTGAGGAAATCCTGAAAACTTGACCTGTTGGTGGGTCTTGGGGACTGAAGTTGAGAAACGCTGACCTAGTGACTCTTAAAGGAGTGTCTCGGGGTGGGGGGGCAATCATTGGGGTTCTGTGTCGCCTGTAGTTATATGTAGGCCCAGCCTGCTCTGGAAAACTAAAATGATCAGTTCTTAGTTTTTTTAAATAAAATTTAGAAGAAAAAAAAAGTCTAATGCAGATTGACTTGGGTAACACCCCCTAATGCTTCTCCCCTGAATAGGTGATGACATTGTGCTAGATCACCCCTGTTTTAAGACCTTACTGCTCCCATGTATTAGGTTGAAGTGGGAGGAGGGGGACACGATTCTATCAATTCTTAGGCTATGTTCACACGGCTTAATTGTGGGGCGTACAGTACGCCCTGCAATTCCGCTGGGTGTTCGGGAGTCACGCTTATGTGTGTACTCCCATGACGCGCCCATCTCACCCGTATTAGAGTGCAAATACGACACGAAACGCACGCCGGAAATGCCCCATGTGAACATATCCTTATTGTTATATTAATCAGAGTTTTCTGAAAAAGTTAATAAAAATCTTTCAGCAGTTTCCTAGTTTAAGTTTTGCATAACTCGTTTCTGACCTTTTTCCAGAAAATTGCAGCCATGTACCCAGGAGATCTAGACCGGCTGAGAAGAATGTCTCTCATTGAAGAAGATGGTGGCAAGAGAATTAACATGGCTCACCTGTGCATTGTCGGGTCGCATGCTGTGAATGGGGTGGCCAAAATCCACTCGGATATCGTCAAAAATCAAGTGTGAGTTACCGGTCTTAAACTGACCCTTTTAGTGCCGTGGGGTTGTTATGGAATGTATTAGGTTAAATGTCTATTTCACCCACAAGATGGCGCCTGTGTCCAGACACACCCTGTTGTGCCAAGACATAACCAAGCTGGCCACTGGCCTTAACTATTTTGCTTTTCTCAAACAAAGGTGGGCTGTGTTATTCAAATATATAGATAAGAAGGGCCAATAAAGAGGGTGGATGTAATGTCCCATGTTGCTTATGGAATGTTGGTTACGCCCAACTATAAAAACTTGAGTTTTTGTGATAAAGTCAGAGAACTCATTTGGCTGCAAACTGTCAGCTTGTGATTTTCCTGCTCTCTGGCATGTGTCCTTCAATATACTGATTTGAGCCCCCACCAGGACGTGGAGCCCCTTTGCAGTTCCATCTACAACAGGGTGACCCAACCAGTGCCATACCTTAAATCTTGCTGCTTCTTACCATACCCTTATTGACCAGCAGAGTTTCAGTGTTGAAAGATGTGTCCACCAGCAATAAGCTGATCTTTGGAAATCCTGTTTCTGGAACCACCAATGATCACTCTTCAGTGCTCTGTTTTGCTGCAGTTTCCACAAACAGGCAAAATTAAGGATTGCATTAATCATTGAAAGCAAATACACAGTCCTAATGAATGGGTATGCCAAGTCCTTCACCCCATGGCTAAAATACTGGCTCTAAACTGGGATGCCTTACCCAAAGTATGGTAGGACTGGCTATAGCAGTTGTACTGAATCTTCATGTTACTTGGTATCTTATTTCTTAGGTTCAAGGACTTCAGTGAAATTGAACCTACAAAGTTCCAGAACAAGACAAATGGCATCACTCCCAGGCGCTGGCTTCTCCTGTGTAATCCAGGACTTGCAGAACTCATAGCAGAGGTGAGTACCCTTAAGCTCAAATGAAGGCTCTCAGAGGAGTAAATTGAAAGGGGTGTTCTCACTATAGACTTTGATGGTATATCTGATCAATATGCTATCAAATTCGGATAGCTGCAGGTCCCAGAGGTGGAAAAGGGCTCTTGAAAGGCCTGTTACACTTGCACATTAACCATACCTTCCATTCTGTTCTATGGGAGTTCCCAGTACAGGGGAGCACTGTGTTCTCTCCATTCTCCTCTATGGGAGGGCAGTACAGGGGAGGGCTGTGTCCTCTCCATTCTCCTCTATGGGGGATGTTCCCCATTATCCAGGAGAGTGCTGTGTTCGGCTGTACTCTTAACTCCCATAGAAGAGAATGGAAAGCCATGTGCAAGCGTGACTCTATTTTGAGCTGAACCTTTGGGGGCCTTTTTTTTTTTTTTTTTTGAGCGGTGCAGCTCCCAGAGGTGGGACCTGTACCTTTCAGACTTTGGTAGTATTATGATAGGATATGCCATCAGTCTATTGTGGGAATACGCATTTAAGCTCCAGGGTCCCAATGCAAAATTGCTATGGGGCCCCAACTCTACCATGTGTCACTTAAAATGTCAGTGCCATAGCATGCCCTGATGGTCACAGGCTGGGAGTTAATCTAACAATAGACTGAGAACTAAAACTTAACTTGTTAAAGGGGCTTGCATGTTCGTTTATCAAAGTAGGAATTTAAGGAATAAATGAAAAATCATGGGGCTAATTCTTTCATTCTAGAAAATAGGTGAAGACTATGTGAAGGATCTGAGCCAACTAACCAAGCTGAAGGAGTTTGTGGATGACAACATATTCATCAGGGATATCTCGAAGGTGAAGGAGGTGAGTGACCATTTTTGATATTACAACCGTAATGTTCCTTATAGCTGGGGGTAATAAAATACTTTCGCCTCCCTCCCCCCCCCCCCCCTTTTTTTTTTTTTTTTCTTCTTTTTTTCCTATAGCACTCCAAATCCACTGCACAAAGAATATAGGGTTTACTGTTGTAAACTGATGATGAATTTACTTTTACCTTCACTCTTGATCCAGGGAGTTATTCTGATGGTCTGATTGGAGTCAGGTAGGAGTATTTTGCCCCAAAATGAGGCAATTTGGGGTCTACCTCAAGGGGTGGGGTGGGGGGGTGTTTGCCTTCCCCTGGATCAACACTAGAGCACAATGGGATGAACTGGATTTTTTTTTTCTTCCTTGCAGGAGAACAAGGTTAAGTTTATCCAGTATTTGGAGAAGGAATACAAGATGAAACTTAACCCGTCCTCAATGTTTGATGTGCAAGTGAAGAGAATCCATGAGTATAAGAGGCAGCTGCTCAACTGTCTACATATCATCACCATGTACAACCGTAAGTGTCGCTAGGACCCCGATGTAGAGTTGCTGTAGATATTTCAGGGTTGTACAGTATGTGGGTTGGAGAGATATTGGGCAGTACTCTGCTAATGTCCTCCTAATAGGATTATCAGAAAATTTGTGTTGGTTTAACTTCGAGCTGATCCATCCCTTTTGGTTCTGTAGCATTGTCCATAAGAAGTAATACGAAAGTCTATGGAGACAGTGGGTTAAGTAGAATTTCTAGAGGTCCATAGCAAAAGGACATGGGCCCCCATCATCTAACACTAGGAAACTGGAAGAGCAGCAGAACCTATAGAGCAGTGTTACATAACCAAAAGCCACCACCTCCAAGTCCATACAACAAGCTACAAAGTTATTGCACATAACTGGTCCCACTAAACCTCTGGGCTATGGCTGGAGTTACCCCCCATGCCTGGGAACCTTGTGCATTAAAAAAACCAAGAATCCTAACCTGGTTGTTGTATCCAGTGCTGGTAATCTGTTTTGGCTTCCCAAGAATGGGGACAGTAAATCTTGACATCTCATAAATCTTGCACCTAATATGGGATTGGTCAGTGACTTTCTGTAGTTCAACTAAAGGTATGTTCACATGATATATTTGCGGGGCATACTTTGGTGCGTGATCACGCTGCAATGCACCGAACGTACACCCTGCAAATACAGTAATATCCTATTTTTTTTCTTCAATTGAAAATTTATTGTAATTTTTCAAATGCACAAATAACATCAAAGAACAGATATTAGAGAGTTGCCACTTCAGTGGTTCAAAGCAAGGATCTACCACTAATCTAAACTTAGAGGACATCTACAGGCTGTTGCCTCATCAGAGTACAGAGTAATACATATCTTCAATCCTCAAAGTAGGAAAAATGAACCTCGCAATATAGAAAACTATGAGCTAACACTCAAGGACAGACCACAGTTAGTAATATCCTATTTATTGCTATGATCTGATGCATTTCCCATGGCGCCGTGCACGCCTGTAAAAAGTGATGTAGCTGCTTTGAGATGAGTGCACATCAGGGTAAATGAAAGTAATAGGAAGTCAGGCCATAGCGCTGTTGAAAGCGGGCATATTGTGGCATAGACAGGTATGCACCACACTCCTACATGAGAAGCCTATGAAAGTCTGCATAAAGAATGGAGAGCCGGTCAAACCTGCACACCACTCTCCATTCTGATCGGAGGACGGCTGAACACAGCGCTTTCCTGAACTGGGAACTTGCATAGATCAGAATGGAGAGAACACGGCGCTCTCCTGTACTGGGAACTCCCATAGAGGAGAATGGAGAGAACACGGCGCTCTCCTGTACTGGGAACTCCCATAGAGGAGAATGGAGAGAACACGGCGCTCTCCTGTACTGGGAACTCCCATAGAGGAGAATGGAGAGAACACAGTGCTCCCCTGTACTGGGAACTCCCATAGAGCAGAATGGAGAGAATACAGTGCTCCCCTGTACTGGGAGCTCCCATAGAGCAGAATGGAGAGAACACAGTGCTCCCCTGTACTGGGAGCTCCCATAGAGCAGAATGGAGAGAACACAGTGCTCCCCTGTACTGGGAAGCTCCATTTGAGCAGAATGGAGAGAACACAGTGCTCCCCTGTACTGGGAGCTCCCATAGAGCAGAATGGAGAGAACACAGTGCTCCCCTGTACTGGGAGCTCCCATAGAGCAGAATGGAGAGAACACAGTGCTCCCCTGTACTGGGAGCTACCATAGCGCAGAATGGAGAGAACACAGCTCTCCCCTGTACTGGGAACTCCCATAGAACAGAATGGAGAGAACACAGCGCTCCCCTGTACTGGGAACTCCCATAGAACAGAATGGAGAGAACAAAGTGCTCCCCTGTACTGGGATCTCCCATAGAAAAAAAAGGAGATTAATGTGCAAGCATGACTAACCATTTTGAACTGGGAATTTCGGGGGCCTGTTCCTGAGATGGGTGTGGGACTGTAGCGACCAAAATTTGGTGGCATTTCCTATTAATGTGCCAGATGGGAACACCTTTTTCAACTGGCAGCAGTCTCCTACACCGCACTGTATGTGTTCTGTTACAACCATATATTGTGGATGTGAATACACTTGGAACCATTGGAGATCTGGGTGAACCACCTTCCTCCCATCCGTGTTAGTAGAAGTGGGGTAGCTGTTCAGTTTATTTTGGGGGAGATGGAAAGGAGACCCTTCCAACAAAGCTTCATACAAAGTGGACACTACCCTTTATAAAGACCTATGGGTCAGGTCATACTGTTTTGCTCTTACAAATCTGTATACGAGATTGTAGGCAGAGCATGTCGCTGTGGTAAAGGGTTATAAATCATACAAATATGTATTTTACCTTTGCACACATCCTGAGGGATTTCAGGTGCAGACAAGGGAACATCTGTTTGCTGGGCTGGTACATTGAGGCTATGTTGTGCCATGCAGTCCTCTGTGGAGAAGGCTCATTAGGTGTGTGATTATCCTGATCAGTGTGACAATGCAGTAAGATTTATAGGGGTGTGGGGGGAAATGAGGGATGAGGAGCAGACTGTGCGGAAAGGAGCATTCATCAAATGGATATAATTGCTCGTATCTATCTCAGGAGAAAAATCCATTACAGGGAGGATGGTGATAGAACTGTAAAACTAGATAACAGATTTTTTTTATTTTTGTTTCAACAGATTCTTCCAAACCCTTATCGAAAAATGAATAAAGTAGCTAAAATTCTAAAACTGCTTTTTTTTTTTTTCCTCGCAGGTATAAAGGCAAATCCCACAAAAGACTTTGTTCCAAGAACAGTTATTATTGGAGGAAAGGTATTTTTTTTCTGATTTTATAATTGGTTATATTTTTTCTGGAATTTTTGTTTTAAGTGAAACTTACTCTGATCACCTATTTTCCTTGTATACTGATATACAAAATCATTACGCCCTAGGGCCATACTTGCCAACTTTTGAAAGTGGAAAAGCAGGAGATTGAAGGGGGTGGCGCGCGTAGCGCACTGCAGCAAAAAATTTGCATGGACACGCCCATCTTGTTGGTGTGCCACATCCCTTTAAAAAGCCACACCCACTCCACCTAACTGCATAATGGCTTTGGAAGGAAGCCAGGTAGTGCCCCTTACAGCCAGGTAGATGCCCCCATTGTAGCCAGGTTGAGCCCCCCCATAGCTAATAAAAATAAAATAATAAAAGCCACTTACCTCACCAGGCTCCCTGCAGCTCCGGACATCTCCCGGCCGAACGACTCAGCGTCGCAGGGGGAGTGAGTGCAGCCGCGCGTCGCACCCCCTGCGACGCTGATCTGTATGCACAGCGCACACCGGCGCTGTGTGACCTATGCAGAAGTCAGTATGCAGGGAGGGGGAGGAGGTGAGCTGTGACATCTCTTAGGGTATGTTCACACGACGTGTTGAGTCCGTGTGAACATATGTTTTTAGATAAGTGTTTGGATTAGTCTGTCAGACCCTAAACTGACCCAAACACATATCTAATAATGTGTAATGTGATTTCCATTGCTTTTACTTTTAAACGCGCATCTGCGTTCACACGAGTGATTGGCGATGCGAGTCTCGTTGCATCTTTCGGATCCAGTCCAAGAATGGACAGGTCAATTCTTGGTCCAAAAGACGCAGCAGGAGCTCTATAATAAAACGTAGAGTGCGATCGTGTTGCATCCAACACGCATCCAAACATGAAGCTGCGTGTTGGATCCAATCGCTGCTGTGTATTTATATGCGATTTTCAGATCCAAAAACAGTGTGAACAACCCGTTATTGTGAATGGCAGATCCTGTGTTATCTGTACATATGGCTGTCCCCTTTCAGTGTAATCCTGCCTGTGCTGATAATGAGACTGCTGAGGAGTCATCTCTACAGAACAGGAAGTGTCAGACAATTAGGCCCAGTGGCCAAAGTGAGAACTGTGGGACTTTTTAAAAATATTGAAGGTGATATGGGAATAAAAGTATTAAAAAAAAAAAAAAAGAGTATATTGAAAATAAAAACATTGAGCTGAACAGGTCGTCTCCTGATTTTACACATTCCCATTAAGTTTTTAGATTTAAAATGCCTGTGCTGCTGCTGGCCTGACATAAAGCAGACACAACAGTACTTTTATACTTGACCTCAATGTTCCCAAATTGTCGTGGTCCCCTCGGCCCTTCAGCTACCTGTCCTGATCAGAGAGTATGGCAGCAAGGTTGTCAGACATGTCACTTTCCTATTTCTTTTTTTTCCAGGCTGCTCCAGGATATCACATGGCAAAGCTGATCATAAAACTCATCACCTCTGTGGGGGAGATTGTGAACAATGACCCTATGGTTGGAAGCAAGTTGAAAGTCATCTTCTTGGAGAACTACAGAGTATCTCTTGCAGAGAAAGGTCTGTCTGGCATTGACATCTTCTGATATTCGACTTGTTTTTTGTAAGAATTGCTAGGGCATGTCCCCATGGCACGGGTTTTCGGCCGGTTTTTCAGCTGGTTTGCGGTATTTCAGACCGCCTGAAAAACCGGCCAAAAATTTGCACAATTGTGCTCTATGGAAAACCAGTGCAGCAGTCCCCACTGCACGGGTTCTCCGCACGGAGGTTTTGCCGCCGGCGGTCCGGCGGCAAAACATTGAGCAAGCACCATCTTCCGTCCGGTTTTCGGTCTATGGGCCGGCGAGGTGCCGGCCCCCCGCTCCCGCCCACACAGCGTAATTGCAGGGCGTAATTACGCCCCGCAAATAAGCCGTGTGCACATAGCCTTAGCAAGAAATCGGCCATGTTTTTTAACTTTGGCTTTAGAGTTAGACAAGTGTATGTTCTCCCGTTATTGACTTGAATGTTTTTTGGTTTTTTTGGCCAGTCATCCCAGCCACAGATTTGTCGGAGCAGATATCCACAGCGGGTACGGAGGCATCTGGCACTGGTAACATGAAATTCATGCTGAATGGAGCACTGACCATTGGAACCATGGATGGTGCCAACGTGGAGATGGCAGAAGAAGCTGGAGAGGAGAACTTGTTCATATTTGGCATGAGAGTTGAAGATGTGGCTGAACTGGACAGGAAGGGGTAAGATCAGCGTGCCCTGGTCAGTGTCTACTGCAGTGACTGGCGGCTTGACCGAATTTCACCCTCCGTTTTGATATGTTCACAGGTACGATGCCCAGGAGTACTATAATAAACTTCCGGAGCTAAAGCAGGTTATGGACCAGATAAAAAATGGCTACTTCTCTCAAGGAAAGCCTGACCAATTTAAAGATCTGGTGGACATGCTCTTCTATCACGACAGGTCAGTAGAACAAGTGGTGTTCCCACCTTAGACTTTGACAATATATCCTATCAATAGGCCATTAAAGACTGGAAGGTGTGGCACCTACCTCTGGAACAGGCCCCCGAAAGTGTCGGTTGAAGATGGAGACTCAGTGCATGAGTTAATTCTGTTCTATGGGAGTTCCGGGTACAGCCAAATTACACTTGGGTGTATTTAGATCCCCCAAGGAACAAAATAGTTGTGCAATCATGACCGGCTTTGTTCTCCATCCTTGAGGGCCCATTGCTAAGATGTGTGTCTTAGAGGTGGGACCAACACCTATTATCTGCCATTAGCCTATAGTGGGGACTCCCTTTTAGAGATGTTTGGTAACCTAACCACCCTTGACTCTTTGACATTTAACAGTGTACAAAAACGGTTTGGGAGTAAGACTTTGTTGCCCAGGGCAATGAAGACCATCTTACTGCTAGACTGTTTTAGTACACTGTTAAATGTCAGAGTCAAGGGTGGTTAGGTTACCAAACGTCTCTAAAAGGCCCTATGCCTCCAGATACCTATCTTTTAACTTTTCTTTGTGTTTTTGTGATATCAGGTTTAAAGTGTTCGCAGATTATGAAGCTTATGTGAAGTGCCAGGAGAGGGTCAGTGCGCTTTACAAGGTAGGTTTGTCTGTTGTAGTACTTGATGATATAAGATCTCTGCACGGTCAAGTTTCTTTAAAGAGGAGCTCCACCAACTGTGCAGATGAGCGCCATCTACTCTAGACACTAAACATGAACCAGCTCCCAAAATATAAAACTAAGCTTTTATATGACAATTTAGGTGTTTGATTTATTAAGCAATCGCTCCTTTCCGCCAAATGGTCATAATTTTATGGCTTTTTTTTTTTTTTTTCCTCATCTACATAGATATAAGAGTTTCTTTTTGTAGGACAAGATGCACTTTTTAATGGTGCCATAGACCTTCCCATAGAATGTACTGGGAAACTGAAAAAATAAAGTGGGATGAAAACAAAACCACATACTTGCACCATGTTTGCAGGGGTTTTGTTTTTGTCCTTCACTCTTCTGTACAAATCCTATGTTAACTGTTTTGCAGGTCAGTACAATTCAGGTGATGCCAAATATGTAGGGATTTTATTAGGTTTTACGGTAATTTATAAAAAAAAAAAAAAAAACCTCAAATTTGCCATGCACCGCCACCTGCAGCCAGTAACTTTGTGTGGACCTGAGTGAGGGCTCTTTTTTTTTTTTTTAGACGGTTTAGCTTTCATTGGTATCATTTTGGGATACATGCCACTTCACCCAAAAAATTGTAATAATTTAAAAGAAAAAAAAAAAATCATGAAGTAAGATTGGCAAAAAATCCTCAATTTTTTTCATCTGGCGTACTAGATACAAAGTGGTTGTTTTTTTTTGTTTTTTTTTTTAAATCCTACTTTTACAGATGTGATGTCAATTATGTATAACTTTTTAGTTTGTAAAAGGGGATGATTTGAAGTTTTAACTTTTTAATGTATAAAATACATTTTTATTTCTCTTAAACAAGCAGTCACCCAAGGGGGTGTGATCACTTATACACCCTAAAGGAAAAAAAAATCATACTTTTACAGATGTGGTGATGAGTTAAGGGGATGATTAGAACTTTTTAATATTTTATATGTTTTATACATTTAAAATGTTAGTTTTTCTCTTAAACAAGCAGTCATCCAAGGGGGTGTGATTGCTTGTACACTCTACTGCATTATATACGGCAGTCAAAGTTAACATGGTGGCTATGGAAGTCTTCATGAGGCACCAGCTGCCATGGTAACTTACAGGAATCCCGCAATCTCATTGTGGCATCTAAAGGGTTAAATAACCAGGATCGGCTCCTATCCTTGCAGTTGGTGGGTGTCAGCTGTAATCAGCTGGCACCCACAGCCTATGGAACGGACTCGCTGTGTGAGCCTACTTCATGGCTCCTTACCGGCATTGACTTGTCTATACATCACATGTTGGTAAGGCCATGTTCACACGGCTTAAAATGGGCCGTATTTCGGTCCGTAATTACACGCCGAAGTGCGCCAATTACGGGCCGAAAACGGCCCATTCATTACGGTAATTCACAGTTCTCCTAGAGAACTATGTATTACGTCTCCTCTCCCCGCCCGGCGGGGAGATAATTGACTTGTGATTTACTAGCGGCGTATACGCGCCACGGGCAATTCAAGTCTATGGGCCGGCAAAGTGCCGGCCCCCTGCTCAGTCCCCCGCTCCCGCCCCGCCCCCGGTCACACGGCGTAATTGCGGGCGTAATTACGCCCTGCAAATACACCGTGTGAACATAGCCTAAGAGGTTTATCTGGTCCTACCAGCAGCACAATCATGGGTTTTTCCTGCCCCCCTGAACTAGTAGGACAGATGGAACTTTTTAATAAGAATGAATCTATTTATAGCCTTATAAAGGCCAGGGTGATAGTACCCGTGGTGTGTAAATTGTGGCAACCCATTACTAATAGGAAGGGAATCATGAGCTGCTGTTGGGCTGTAAGGGAGACTATTATAGTCCTACCAGCAGCACAAAAATAGCGATTTGATTTGCCATAGGCAGGACCTTTTGAATTTCTCTCTGTTCTTCTAAAATTCATGTATTCAACCTATAGCAGTTAAAGTGCAAGTTCAAAGTCTGCAAAACCGATGAGTACTTCCCAGAGCAAACCCAGGAAGTAAGAACCAATTAATCTGTCCCCCCAAAAAACATACCAGAAGTGTGGTGGGGAGGGCGGGGGGGGGGGGGTCACCTTAGCCTTTATAGAGTTGTTCTTCAATTTTCTTTAAAAGTCCCATCTGTCCTATCAGTTCACAGGGATGAGACTAGCCCATTTGTTGTGCTGCTGGTAGGAGTCCAGAATATAAATGGTTCTGGCAACTACTTGTTGTCAAACTACAGGAATTTTAGTGTAATTTATAGTCCACAAATCCCTAATTGGCTGTTGTCCTTGTTGTTTTCTTAGAATCCAAAAGAGTGGACCAAAGTTGTCATCAAGAATATAGCGGCATCTGGCAAATTCTCCAGTGACCGGACAATTAAGGAATATGCCAGAGATATCTGGGGGGTAGAGCCCTCTGATCTGAAGATTCCTCCACCCAATGAACCAAGAGATGTGGTTGAGGACACCAAGGACACCAAGCCTGCAAATGCCAAAGCATAATGCGGGGTCGGGGTTTGGAACATGAAGAACTGAAGCTTGTACTTATGTTCAGATCACTTAAGTCCATCAGATCCAGTAGCAGGAGGCCACAGGCCTGGCACCATGAAGTGGAACAAGGACTTTCTTTCATGCTTTTGTGCACTTGCTTTGTTATACGGTTTTGTTGCACTTTATATGGGCCAGTGCAGAGCAAGGCTTGGGATTGGTTCTCCTGGAACCAGTCCCGTCAATGTAACTCTTGAAATCTCTTCTAGTTGCTTATCTGACCAGATGTAGGGCTATCTCTGTCACTCAATAATAAAAAAATGTATATGGATTTTCTTCCGTCGCGTTTTTGACATGGGGCAGAGGAGCTCCTGCTCCGCTCAGCTAGGTACATGCTTCATTGTGCTAGGTCTGCAATGAAAAAAGACAACCTTAAAGGGACAACCCATTTAAAGATCCCAAAGATGGAGTTGGGCCAGGGACAAAGACTCTCTGCCATTCTAGATAGCCTTTAGTTACTCAGATTTCTTACTTGCTGCCTTTGGAGAAGGAGTAGCTGCATATAATACAACCCAGGATAGCTTCAGCAGTCATACGGTGTACATGATGTGTCCCTAGTCTCTAGGGGGTGACACTAGCATTCTTCGGACCCCATATCAAAATGTGATGGGGGTTTAACACCTAATCATAGAGAACTCCAAGTAGCATTATAGGTAGCCATAATTCAAGCTATAACTAAAGTGCTATATAGCAGAGAAGACACATAGTAGTGGTAGGTAGCAGAAAACCCCTATTAGCTAAACAGTAGTACAATGTTCTTACACTTGGAGTGGGCCTCTTGAAGCTCTGGGCCCCATAGCAGATGCTGTGGCTGCTTCTGCTGTAATTAAGCCCATGCTGACCTCTGAAGTTTTACTAGCAGGGAGAGATGCCACCCTAGTCTCTGCTCTTTGTCCATAACTTGAGGAAGTGACTTACTCTTTTTCTCTGTTGCAACTTGTGCCTTCAAGACCTGACTTCTACCATGCAAATGGGAAAACTTGCAAATCAACCACAAACTAGTATCTTGCCCCCTGTTGAGAAGGCTCCTAGTAGGCTTGTCCTCCTTATGAACCACCAACCCTTTCACTACCAGATCTTTAAAGAGCGTGGAGACCTGAATATTTTTAAGCCAGAAGACACGTGCTATTGTGTACAACATGGCTTGGTGTAGAAAAATATTCTACCTTGAGGGTGAGCCCCATTATCTGCACCACTGGCTGCCTGATCTAATTGATATTTGTACCAATTTCTGGCTGGTCTTCTATCCCAGGAAAGTGTTGGATGGCTACCCACAAGCTGGCTCGGACTGGCCCACAGGTGAATAAGGGAAACCCCAGTGGGCCCCTGTGCATGGTAGAACTAAAGTTGTTTTTTAACTCCATATACATTCTCAGAAGATGCAAAAAAGCATAGAAATAGGGCCAAAACGCAGAGTATGTAAGGCATTTACAGCACCCGTAGGGTGGGCTCCTAAAATGAACTCCACTGGTGTGCCCGTAAAAACTCAACTGGTGGACCTTTAGAATCAACTCCACCTGTGGGCCCTAGACACCCCAGTCAAACACTGCCCACAAGCTATCTTGGGCTATGACTTCAGTAGGGGCTTCCTCAGAAGTCATTAGTTAGGCCGTCTGAGAAGTGTTAAATTTTGAGAACCTGGTTGACCACCAATGTGTGGGCCATCCTTTCATCTAGCTCTTCAAGGTGTGCTCTTCCTTTTTTGTTTGAAATTCCTCAGCCTTTCCAAAGGGTTGATAGTTTGATGAAATTGCCTCCTTTTAACCTTTTTTTTTGGTCTTTATCTGTTTGGCAGTTGCACCGTCAAGCCTAATGTGTGCCGTGGATTTTTCTTCACACTCTTGTCAAGCCTGCCGGCCTTTGCACTGAGCACCCATGACACAGGTGTGAGACACCTCTAATTCTGTTAGATCCTAGATCCCTGACATTTGTGCTGGGATAGAAGGATTCAGCAAACGGAGAAGGTGTAATATTGTGTAATTTGTTTATTTTCTTAGAAAATTATTGTAATCCAGAGAAGAATAGAAAGAAACCTCATACTCGGCTGCGCGGTCCTGGATAACGTCCAGCTTCAGATGGTATTAAGGAAATCCCTAGGAAATAAGTTTTATTACATAGTTGTACACATTGTGGAAGTGACATAAAACCCAATTGTTCTGAATAAACTCCCACCTGAATTTACAATGTTCCGATATATATGTCAGCTAGCTCTAAGATGAGGGTGACGGGGAGTGGCTCAGCGTGCGGACATCACAGTCGCACCCCTTAATAACAATGGACTATTGCAAGTTTTCCTCTACCCACTGCGACCGCCGGACGGCACAGCAGGACTAGGTCTTTTTTTTTTTGTGTTTTAACCTTTCACCCACCCACCCGTCTTGTGCTGGGAACCTCAGTCTCCAGGCTGGCACAACAGTTCTCCTTCAAGCCGCTCTGTCGGGCACAGCTGATCTGGTCTTACTGCTTCCCTACCAGACCGCCTCCAATGTAAAATATCTCACTGTACTGTATTGGTACCTATACAATTAGTACATGTATTGCATACTGGCGTTTGTAATTGTGGAAATCCAAGTGCCACACGTGCTGATTAGTACATGTGTTTAGCATCTACTGCTCTGGCATGCTGGTACTTGCAGTTCCACAGCTACACATGCCAACATTCCACATGTACTAATTGTATGGGTGCTGGTTTAATACAGGTGTTTAACAAGTGATACTGTGGACCACTGACACTTGTAGTTCCACAGCTAATAACTGTTCTAAAAAATGGAACTACGAGTGCCAACGTGCCACACCACCCACGTAGTGATTTTCTGGGTGCTGGTTAGTACATGTGTTGCTATGGAATGCTGGCACTTGTAATTCCATAGCTACTTGCAGCTATGGAACTAGGAGTGCCAGCATGTCACAGCTGCACGTAAGACAAAGTGAGATTGCAGCTTCTAAACTGGAGCACTGAACACAAATATAGGAGTGTTAACCCTTGCATACAAATTCAACTAAAGAACAAACCTACACTCCGAATTGTATTCTGAACCTGATGACTTTGTGTATATAACATAAGTGTTACACACAGAACCTCTGCACTCCTACTGAAGAGCAGATAGTGCTCTATAAGGGTGGGTTCATAACTTTTTTTCAGTCTTTGCCTCTAAAAACTGAATCTTTAAAGCTTGAGACTCTTGTCCATTCTTGGGTTTGGAAACCGCATCCAAAAATGTGCAAAACTGCCCTATCTCTTGAAGAGGAACCCTATTGGGTTCAGTAGAACCACATTTAAGATGCTATAGCAGGGTCCCTGGCTAAGGAGAGAGATAATAGGTTGGGGTGTGTATGTGTTGTGTGTGTGTGTGTGAGTGTGGTGTGTTTTAGTGTTGTGTGTGTGTGTGTGTGTGTTGTGTGTGATTGTGGTTTGTGTGTAGTGATGTATTGTGTATTGTGTGTGTGTGGTGTGGGAGTGTGTGTGTATGTGTGTGTTGTGTGTGGTAGTGTGTATGTATATATATATATATATATATAATTATATAAAATGGATGGGGTACATACCACACTGTCTGACCCAGATGGGGGTCTTTATAAATATATTTGTGTTTATAGCCCAGCTCCGCAGGATATAAGACCAACTTCACCGTTCTGGGAGGACGAGCATTTACTGCAATTTCATGGAGCTGAAAGAGAATAAAATGTGTATAAACAAGACAATATATAGAAGTGTTTAAAAAGGTTCTCCAAGATTAGAAAAACATGGCTACTTTTGTTCCTGAAACAGCACCACCTCCGTCCATAGGTTGTGCTTATGTTCTGCAGCACCATTGCAATAAGTGTAGGTGAGGTGCAATACTGAATGTGACCTGTGCGCAGGTGTGGCGCTGTTGTTTTGGAAGAAAGTTGCCGTGTTTTTCTGGTTAACCTCTTTAGTGCTTGGACATCTAGTCTAATTAGCCGTTATGTCTATGGCTCTATCCAAGTGTTCCCCCAACTCCAGTCCTCAAGGCCCACCAACAGGTCA
Organism: Phyllomedusa bahiana; assembly: GCA_025379985.1. Taxonomy (NCBI): domain Eukaryota; kingdom Metazoa; phylum Chordata; class Amphibia; order Anura; family Hylidae; genus Phyllomedusa; species Phyllomedusa bahiana. The sequence goes on along the minus strand of JAODAL010000075.1, from coordinate 426,260 downwards.
TGTTATAAGGATCTCCCATAGAGTGCACTGACAATGTGCAGCATAATTAAGTCATCTGTGCAATGCTAAGGAAAGCCGGAAAACATGACCTATTGATGGGCCTTGAGGACTGGAGTTGGGGGGGATGCCTGCTCTATCCCAAAGAACAAAAGCAAGAGTAGTAGTAAAGACAACTGAAGGTCAACAGGTATGGGCAAGCCCCCCAATGGTGGAGTATCAGAAATGCTCAGCTTTTGAAATGGTCCAGTCTTAACTGTAAAGTAGAGAAATTCTAGTTTTGGGGTCACCAATGCCTTGTTTATAGTCAGAGGTTTGGGATCATGCAGTGTTCTCTTTAGGCAATATCCATTGAACTAGTAATATGGCATCTAAACCGGAAGGGTAAGGCTGGTGCCCTAGTGACTCTGCACCCATTGAGTAGAAGATCCCAGAACATAGTAGGGTGACCACTAAACCATTTATGACCGCTCCATTGGAGGTTATCCACTTGCCCTTGTTGGTTTACCTCTTTTCCCATCGATGAGGGCACCACATAGTCATCTTCAGCGTGTAGGATCAAGAGGGGGCTGCTCAGCCTCTTAATACTGCGGGCAAAAGAGACATTTACCTAGGTGATCAGCTTAATATTCAGGGCCAGACAAAATACACACTGATCTCTTTAAGACTTGTGCTTCTTCAATAATCCTGTAAATTACATTGATATCTCATACTTTACATTTAGGAGCTATTAAAGGGGTTGTCTCACTACAGGGATTGCTGCTTTTTATGTTAAAGATCTTGCAAAAACAAGTCACTTGCAATATGTGCCCATTAACTGGTCCTATCTATTCCTAGCTATCCCCTCTTGTATGGGCTGCATCAGCTCCTCAGGTCGCTTAGCTACAGACCTGTTTGATCTCTCCTGATAGGCTGCCACACTCTGAGTTAGCTATAGCTCAGACCTGCCTCGATCTTTCCTGATGGCTGCCAGCATGGTTGCTATAGTTTTACAGACCCTGCTCGATCTCTCCTTAAATTTTAGCTCCAGCGCTCTTCTGCTATAGCTCAGACCTGTTGAATCTTTCCCTGATTGGCTGCCAGCACGGGTTTGCCTATAGCTACAGACCTGGCTTCTACTGAAGAATAGTGGAACCCAGTAAGCACACACCTTTGAATTCAAAGTTGAACCAAGAAAACAGGACTGAGGTGAGGAAAATCATTGCAGTGAGGACAACCCCCTTAAAGTGAAATTTTAATAAAAAACCAATGCTAACCTAGAAATAATTCAAAAGACAAAACAGTCCCCAGCTAATAGGAGTCGGTTAGTACCCAAAACGCGTCAGCATTTCCTTTGCTGTGCCTTGATTTTAATGTGACACTTCTCAAAGTTTTTTTCATTTTAATGCAACAGTGCTGGACCGTGTTATGCGGTTTCAACTATTTACTAACCTTGATGTAAACTATATTCTAAAAGGCTCATGGGAAGAGAGTGCATTGTCACATACTGAATGTAGCATTTCACAACCAACTAAGAGCCTTTGAGTGGGATTCATACCATACCAGTTGCTCATCTGCAGACAGCTGTTTTGGGTGTTTGCCACTTATTCATGCAGAGTGAAATACGATGGCTAGGGGGGACATAAGATGTAGGACCCATCACTGACTGTTCATTATATAGGGTCTGCTGGCTTAGTAAAATTGGGGCACCTTCATCAAGGCAGTTGCGCCACAATTTGTGCCAAAAATATTCTCTTACATAGTTTTCACCACATTTATTATGCTTTTTTTAGACCGTTTCTAGACACTGCGGCACCTTGTCCGAAAAAGGGGTGTGTCTTTGTTCAATGGCGCGTGGCCTAGTGTGCACCAAAACTTTGCAGCACTTAGGGACATAAAGCCAATCTGGTACATGTTACAGCTATTTATTCTAACTTTACCCCATTTTTATCAACACTGTATTAAATGTTGTGCACTGTAGGACTGTCTAGTCTAACTTTACACAGTGTTAATAAATCGGCCTCCTTGCGTCTATGCTGCTGTGAGCAAAGTATTTGCCCCCCTCGACCTGTCCCCATATTTCTGCCTACTTACCACGTTTCTTTTATGCAATAAAAATGTATCAAGGTCATAACACACTATTCCTACTCCACATACAGCACCATTTGAGTTCACGGGTTGCATCGGATAATACATCAAGTCAATGTGGGTAACCTACAATACCAGCCACGACCTGTGCAGAAGGGTGGCGCTGTTTTCCTACTATGATGCAAACTATTAACCCCTTAAGCCGAACGTCTGAAAAGTAGTTCAGGACCAGAACATTTTTTTAGTTTTTGCCTCCTTGTGTTCCAACAGTTGTAACTTTTTTAATTTTTTCAATGACTCAGTTGGATGAAGGCCTCGATTTATTCGAGGGTAAGTTGCACTTTATGGGGGGAAAAGTTTAAGTTCACTTATAAAATAATTGCAGTATTTTTTTTTTTTATTTATTTTTACACCCTTCACCCTTTTCACACTTAACTTGTTAGATTAATCTACAAAATTATTACGGTCATTGTGGATACCTAATTTGTATAGGTTTTTTTTGTCTGTGTAATTTATGTACAATTATTTTTTACTAAATTTATTTTTATTTTATTTATTTTTTTCTTACACTTCTGTTTTTTTTAATACTTTTTTATTACTCCCATGGAGAACTGTTTTACGTTTTTTTACATTTTTTTTTTTTTTACACTTAGTAATGTATTAGCATATTCATATATGCTAATACATTTTAATCTGTGTCAGTCTGAAACAGGCAGTGATCTGGACAGCAAAACCCGTGTGTCCTGGTCACTGGCTTGTTACACAGACAGCTCTGGGGCTAAATCTGGTCCTCAGGGCTGACTGTGCAGCAATTCCCGGGCTCTGTTTTGGGGCACGGGTGTTCCGATCACCCGACAGAGCAGGGAAACCCTTTGATTGCGCTGCAGTAACGTACTGCCGCAATCAAAGGGTTAAAGCACCGGGTTGCGGAGGTTTCCTCCGCACTCCGGTGCTCGCAGGACATGTAGTACAGCCCCAATCCCAGCGCAGCTGCGGCGGCGGGAGCCGTAAACTCTGATGTCTGCAGCGATGCCAAAAGACGTCATTGCAGACGAATGCCCGCACACGACGTCAAAAACGGTGCGCGGATCCCTTAAGGAGTTAAAGGGTTTTCAGCGAAACCTAGAGTGTTGATATCTTAGGGAATAATTGCAACCAAACACATTCTATCATGCAATATCCTCCTTCCACATCCCTGTTCACTCTCTCTTTCTATTGAAACTTACTACAAGGGGCCAATCACACAGCGTTTTTCCATCCGATTTAAGATCCGTGTTGGATCCGAAAACTGCATCCAAAAATGCAGCAGCGATTGGATCCTAAACGGATCCAACGTTCAGCTGTGTGTTTGGATCCGTGTTGGATGCAGCGGGATCGCACCCTATAGTTTATTATAGGGCTCCTACAGCGTCTTTCGGACCAAGAATTGACATGACAATTCTTTGAACAGATCCGAAAGAGGATTCCGAAAGACGCCATGAGACCCGCAATGTCTATGAGGCCGACGAGGGTCCGGCCCCCCACTCCCGCCCCGCCTCCGTCCACACGGCATAATTGCGGGGGGTGTGAACCCAGCCTAAAGGATCCAGCCTGTCCATACATTATACAGACAGCCCATTAAAGGGGTTGTATCGTTTGAATTGTTCATGCTGTTCAGCTAATTCTATGAGATTGAGTTTGAAATCCAGGGGCGTGTCTCTCCTCTGTCTCTCCTCTCAGCAGGCGTGTCTCCCCTCACTGAAGACCTGTGACATCATCATTATGTGTGCAAGCAGGAGAAAAGGAAGGATGTCTGGACAGTTATTGCAGCCGCCGCAATGTTCTCTTGTATGCAGAGCCTTCAGGCTCCACAAGCTCCTTGCTGTGCTATAACCAGTTCTACACACAGCCTGAACTGATGAAACGCATGTGAGAAATGCACACTACCCCCCCTCCTCTCTCTCGTACGCGTCTGTTTACTCATAGGGCAGAAAAGATTGCTTAGACTTGCTGTGTATATGGGAGGGAAGCACTGGATAAAAGACTGTGTTATATGGAGGAAGCACAGAATATAAGACTGTGTTATATGAGGGGATCTATGAGTTTAACAGTCAGTAATTACCCAGATCGTTCACCTTAGAGCTGGGAGATGATTATAGAGCCTGCAGCCCCCTCACATAGATGTTTTACTTTCAGTTTCAACGGCTCAGAGGGGAGTAAACACAGATTGTGCAGGCAGCCAATCACAGCACAGGGGGCGTGTCCAGGGCATTTCCTGTCTGGGGGGCATGTCCCAACAGGCTCAATGAAATGTCAGTCAATCACCGTGAAGGGGGCGTGTCTAGGGGCGGGATCTGGCCAGGGGGCGTATCCCGCCCAGCAGCAGCAGAAATAGAATACAGAGTCACAGAAAAGCCCTTATCTGCTAAACCAAGTGACAGAGGTAACGCAACCCAATTACAAAAGGGCTTATTTTTACTGTCCTCATAATCTGAGACATGATCTTTGTAACGATACAACCCCTTTAATTTCAATAGCCATCGTGTAATGCTTCACTTGCTCTCCAGTGGCAGGAGAACTGAATTACTGTTGGATTCTACCAGTGATCAATGGAGGTTTTTCTTGCATAAAGGGATGGTCCCATTTGTTCAACCCATTTTAAGGCCTTCTTGTTAGCTCTTTTTCAATAGACCCTGATTACGGACATGAACATTTTTTTTTCTTAAGGCAGTATTTTTGCAAGTGATGTGGAAAGATGTTGCACTGGATATTGGAAATACTTACTTCTCATCATTGGGAAACACAATATTATCCAGCGCCATGGTGTCCAGAAAAAAATATTCAAATCCTGGGAAAATGTGATAAATCTAAAAAGAGAGAAAGAGATAATAGAGTTTAGATGTTGGAGAACATCAGCAGGAAGGCTGGGGCTCCATGGTGACTGGGGGTCACAGTAACACAGTTACTGGGTTGTCACTTGACCACTTTTTCCAATGGTAGAGAAATGAGCATAACCCACTGTGACCAAAAAGACCTTTGAGTCCTAGGGGTTTTGCCACAAAGGCATTTCATGCCTGTTTTGTCCAGCTTCAGCTTTCAGTGTGCTCAAAGGGGGGCATGTATGATTTGTTTGAACTGCAAATCATGTGACCCAACAGGCTACTCTCACCATGTCTTTCCCCACAGTGTGCTCACTCTAGTCAAACAAAGATCTGTTTATGTAAAGTGATGTGAGTAGCAACAATGTAGCTGAGTGGTTAGCACTTCTGCATTCCAACAAAAGGAGGCAGGATTTTTTTTTTTTTTTGCAATGTTTGACTAATTACTAAGGAGTACAAAGGACAGGAGTAGAATGTAAGCACCTGGGGTTGAACACTCGATCAGCAGTGAGTGTGAGAGATTACTAAGGGATACAGAGGACTGGAGTAGAATGACAGCATCTGTGGTTGAACACTTGATCAGCAGTGAGTGTGAGGGATTACTAAGGAGTACAGAGGACGGGAGTAGAATGACAGCACCTGGGGTTAAACACTCTCTCAGCAGTGAGTGTGTGTGATTACTAAGGAGACGAGTAGAAGGACTGGGTTTGAAATGTAGAGATGAGAGAACAGGAACAGAGGGGTAAATACACTCTCTCAGCAGTGAGTGTGAGGTGATTACTAAGGAGTACAGAGGACGGGATAGAATGACAGCACCTGGGGTTAAACACTCTCTCAGCAGTGAGTGTGTGTGATTACTAAGGAGTACAGAGGACTGGAGTAGAATGACAGCACCTGGGGTTGAACACTCGATCAGCAGCGAGTGTGTGTGATTATTAAGGAGTACAGATGACAGGAGTAGAATGACAGCATCTGGGGTTGAACACTTTATCAGCAGTGAGTGTGTGTGATTACTAATGAGGACAAGAGTAAAATGACAGCACCTGGGTTTGAACACTCGATCAGCAGTGAGTGTGTGTGATTACTAAGAAGTACAGAGGACTGGAGTAGAATGACAGCATCTGGGGTTGAACACTTTATCAGCAGTGAGTGTGTATGATTACTAGGCAGGGAATAGAATGACAGTAGCTGCCTGAGAGGTGATGTCTGAGCATGTGCAGCCAGGACTGAGGAGCTCTTGTCACTGGTCGAATCCCTTGGAGATGAGCTGTGCACTATGGATCACTAAGGGAGCAGCTAAAACAAAAATGGTGCACAATTTTTAATAACTATGAAAAGGTGAAAATGTTTACTTTTTAATTTGCAAGCTTAACACGTCAATTTTAATTTCTAGCAAAACCCCTTTAAAGTGCTAACGAGAGAATTTACCACCAATTTCCCCATTAATTCATATCAAACTGAGTGGCCCTGTAACACCTTCACTGACCTTCCCAAAGGGGTGAAATTGCCCAGCGTTTCTAATGTTGGTGTATGGGGCCTCCAGAATCACTGCGTCAGCGGGATTACCTGCAGGAGGAAAGATCATCAATAATTCAATGCTTCAATTGACTTTATCTCAAGGGGTGCACAAACTTTTCAGGGCCACATTACACTACTTGAGCCATAGAAAAAATTAAAGGCTTTAATAAATAAAAATCATTCTTTGTGTCATGAAACGTTACAGAACGCTCTACTATACTTCATTCATTCAGTTCCTACAGTCGTCTGCTTGCAGTCAGTGAATAGATACCTTCTATTTTTAACTAGGAGATTAAATTCTGTCCTGGTCATATGAGATTGCACAGGTGCATGACTCCTTATACTCTGTATAAGCCACCATGGGCAGAGCTGTGCAGCCGGTGTTTGGGGGATGAAATTGCCTTTTTTACTCAATTATAAAACACCATAGTTACATAGTACGGTTGAAAAAAGACACGTGCCCATCAAGTTCAACCAAGGGTGGGGAAATTCTGGGTGAGGGAGAGAGACCAGGACTTTAAGCCCAGCCTCCCCACTGGTGAATGCCCTAAACCCACAAGGCAAGAACCAATCTGCTCCAGTGGAGACCCCATCACTGACCCCAGCAGCCACCACCCAGGACCAGAATTTTACATGGCTACATAGCATTAATTTTTTATGTCAGGTAGTTATCTAAGCCTTTCCTGAAACCTTCAACTGTTCCTGCTGTGACCAGCTCCTCAGGCGGCTATTCCACAGATTTACAGTTCTTAGGCCTCGTTCACACGACGGTTTTGGCCGCGGGTTTCGCCGCGGTTCCTGCGGCCGTATCCTCGTCGTACCGCGCCGCAAACTCGTGTCTCCCGACGCGGGTTTGGTCAGCGGGCGTGTGGGCTGTGGCGGTCTCTGCGCGGGAGGGGCGTGGTTTGGTGCAGCGGCTTGCGCCGAGGGTTTGGACCCCATCTGCAAATTAATAAGCAGGGGCAAACGCGGCAGCGAGCCGTGAACCCATGAACGCCGCATCCAACCCGCAGGCGGTTAGACACGATCGGCAGCATCGCGCGCGTCGAGCAGAGCACTCCCTGTCTGAAGATTGACAGGAGAGTTCTTCCAACGCGCAGGTTTGACCGCAATGGCCCCGGATGCCCGCAGGCCAAACCCGCGGAGTGTGAATTAATTAAAAGCATCGGTATTCACATTAGGGAAAACCATGTTAATAAACGAGCGCGATTCCGTCGTGCCGAGAGTTATCTGCAGTTGAACTGAGACTTACAGTGAAGAACGACTCCTTCTCTTCTGGACCGATGAATCTTTTTTCTCTAGTCGAAGGGGAATGTCCCCATTGCTACGTTGGGGGGGGCATTTACATGAAATAATTTTTCCCTATATCCTTTGTGTACGGGGCCAATTTATTTATTTTATATAACAATTTATCATGTCCCCCAGAAGCCGTATTTTCTCACGGAACTTAATTAGGTTACACAATTCCGTAACATACATCATCACTCTTAATTATAGATGCTCATTCCCATTATAAGCCGTTGGTTCTGACTCGTCTTTGACTCTCTCTAGCTCCAATTACTCTTTCTAGATAACTTGCGGGCCCATGAACTGAACGATTATTCTAACGTGAGGTAGCCACCAATGGCTTTGACTACAGCGGTTAAAATCACATACCTTGTCCCGCGGACGTCATGCCTCTTTTAATGCTACGCCAATATCTTGTTGCCTTGCTTAGAGCTGTGTTTTCATATCCAGTCCTCAAGCCCCACCAAAGGTCAAGTTTCAGGAATCTACCTTAGCATTGACAAAGGTGTGTGTGTAAATACTGTCAGTGCATTCTGTGGTTAGATCCTGCGAAAACATGGACATGTTGGTGGTCTTAAAGGAGTTGTCTCACATATTTATTTTTTTTTCTTTTTTTTTTTTTTTTTTCCAGAGTTTCATAGGCTGACTATGAATGAAATACTCTGTCATACTTCCTGGTTGCAATGGACATGACCCCCTACGGCCACCCTCTGAGACACCCATCCCCCCCCCCATCAACTGATGTGCATACAGCTCCTGTGGTGTAGTCAACTCGGTGTTTTCAGGTACATAATTTAGTTAGATTAGCTCAGAAGACTTCTCTGCAAAAATACAAGCTGGCTTTGTTTATCATGATACAATACTTAACAAAGCCCTAATTACGAGCTGTTTACTTCGTAGTTAACACTCAAGCTTTTTTCTGGGCCCAGGCAGCACAGAGGCTGCTGCGACTGGTGTGATGACCTCACTACATGCTAATGAACATTGAACCAAAACAGCATGGGTGGGATGAGCTGTACACAGGTCGGTTACCTGAGGGAAACTGAAATAAGACAAGGGTGGTGATTAATTCAATTGGATTCTCCTTGACAAAAATCAGATGAACAAAGCAATTATTTTTGGGAAAAATGTCTTTATTTTGTGTTCACTACATTTGAAAGCTACTCTTTGTAGCGAGGACAACCCCTTTAAGGACTGGATTTGAGAAACACTGCCCGTAGAGGCAAGCTCCGTTATGAACATTGCATGCTGTTCTGTAGTACTATGATCACTACAAGAACGCCCAGATCTTTCTCAACAAGCGATTCTCCAAGTTTTTCTCCCCCCTAGTCATAGGCATGATGCAGAATATATATACCCAGATGACAGGAACCTCTACATTTTTCCACATTGTATACTCATTTGCCATGTGCGGATGCCACAACAGCAGATCAGTGCGTCCAGGTATCTGATTGCAATTCATGACATCTTATAGCACCAGTGTTATTATTGTCACAAGAAGAGGGCTGTGACAGATTTGGCACTAAGGCATATTCCTCTGCAAGACATAGCTCCTGTAGCTTATTATGAGTGATGCACTTGTATGCAAAACACATTTAAGAATCCTTTAGAGGTTTACATTCAATAACTGTAAGCAGAGATCCTGAAAAGCATATTAGAAGATTGCATGTAAAAATGTAGCTGTGCTTCTGGGTTACACAAGATCCCCTACACACAAAAAGTTGGGGATATTTGGTCTTTGGTTGAAATTTCAGGATAAACATAGCAATATCTGAAATTTATATGCACTAAATGATCACTTCTCTCCCCTTTAGATGTCTCTCGTCAATTGGTTCACTGTGCTCAGGACTTTTCTGACACAACTTGCCGATCTCTAAACAATAAGCTTCGTGGCAAAAATTCCCAAAGAAGGTGTTTGATCCCTGATCGCAAAAAAAATATTTAGGTGATCACGATTTGTTGAATTGGGGATTTAAACTTTCTGTGACTCTTCAAGTCTCTCTGTATCGCTGATACATACCTGCTTGATGACACTCTTATCTCATTGGCCTTTGCGGCTTGGGATGGGCAATCCTGACTGAAGCTGGCAATGGCGAGGACACTGGTTGATCCATTAGTAAGTGCTGTGTGGGCTAATGACATTTGCTCAGCTATATGAAACAGCAGGATGAGGATCGGAAGGTTATAATATCAAATTCAAATTGATCCCCCTAAATTTCTATTGGGCTTAGTGGATTGAGGGATCAAAGCACCTGTTGGGAATTATTACCCTTAAGCTCTGCTTAGACGATCATGCGAAGTTGTGCAAAATGTACTGAAAACATTGAAACCGTTGGACTAGATGATGATCTAAAGTTAAGGGTGATGGTCTCATTTAGTACATCCTGAAATTTCAACCCAAAGCCAAATATCCCTAACTTTCTGTGAGTAGTGCATTAATACGAAGCATGTAAATAAGATATTTGAACTAATCAATTCAATAGCTGTGGGTCTGCTACAATGGATCGGTGTAGGCGATACTGTATGTGCTAAAACCGCAGCACATCTCTGCCCTGTAATAGATCATAAACAAGACCTGCTGCAATTGGATTATCAAATATTCTGCAAAAGGTCATATATAAAATTATGCAAAAGGTCATATATAAAATTAATCGGAATTTCTGTGCCATCAGAAGCTGGGTTACTTTATTCAGGACCCTTCAGTCATTGGTGTAATTCTGTCCTACTTACCTTTTTCTTGTAGTTTTCTGGCTGCATTTGTGGCGATGCTGTAATTATAAAAAATATATGAATAAAACAGCTATTTGTGTCTCTTCCTGGGAAAGCTGGGTGATGGTGTTGGAGACAACAGAGATAGGGAGGCTCTCATGTTGCCTTCCTTTCATGGGCCCCAGGTGAGGATACATTAGGGCCACATCTACGTCTGGTAGCATACTCGACACATTTGGCCTTCTTCAGTCATTTGGGTATGACTACCATCTCTGCCCCCTATAGTCATAACTGCTTATGGGAAAGACTGGGTGACAACCGATATGACTTCCACCTTAAAGGGGTGTTCTCACCATGTTGTTTCATGGAGCCTGCTCTACACAGCCAGCTTCAGGCTTCCACTTCCAGGCTGTGGGCAATTCTACAGCTTCAGGCTCCCAATTTCCTGTTGGTGCTGTGGGCAGATTCTACAGATTTACGAAGGCTACACACAATTCCTGTTAAGCCTTACGTGGGAAGTCTATAACCAGCCTGCAGGCTCCCATATTTCTTGTCAGACGGTGGGTGCGCTTCTGAGCATCACTTCATAGGCTCCAACTTTCTATTCACGTCTGTGGGCTGTTCTAAAGACTTCAAGCTCCTACTTCCTGGTTTGACTGTGGGTGGTTCTAAAGCTGAAGGCAGCCCATTTCTGGAGAAGGCTTATGGGCGATTTAGAACAGAATCAAGAGACCAACTTTGAGGTTGGTGGAAATGCCTGTTGATAGAATCGTGACCAGGGTACCTAGTGAATGTCCAAAGAGATCAACTCGGGGGGCTCTACCACTAGGAACATCCGAGCAGCTGGCCTCCAAATTACTTACACAAGTAACACAGAGTCCGTCTCGGTCACCCCCCCTCCTCATTGGGCGGCGGTGAGTAGGCACGGTTTACCTGGATAATTTCAGAATGGGTAACATTATTATCCCAACACTCGGTCAGAACAGCATTATAAGGGGTTAATCATTTATGTATAACCTGATACATACCTATGGAGTAGAGGCGACATGACATGGAAGCCGGCTCGGCTGAGGAAAGACTTGTGTGTTGGTAATGTGGAGGGGTGATCTTCAGCAGGACGCACATCTGGGCCTTACTACTGTCCGGGGCTCTGATCAAAAGGGCGCAAGATAGGCACTGATAATAGGTGGGGGATGCTTTGTGCCCTGAAATTGCTGATGGGTATTATGAATTTTCTGTGCCAAACAGAGGCGTAACTTGAAGTTTCTGGGTCCTGGTGCACATAGTGAAATGGGGCCCCTCAGTTACCATGTGCCATTGACAATGCTGTGGCAGAAGGGCTTTTGGGGCCCCCTCAGTCTGCAGGGCCCGGTAAGTTAGTGATTGCTTCATCGCAACTCCCTATAGGCTACTGCCTCCTGGTGCCAAGGTCCCTATCCCACATACCGAACATTGCAATGCTGGAACCTCCTGGGTTCATAAGCCATAGTTCCCAACTTGTAAGACTGTCCTTTGCAGACCTTCTTTGTTCGTAAGCCATGCACCTGCTTGAAATCCAGAGTGCCCCCATAAACTGTACCATCTGGGGCAAATTCATCAACATTGCCAAAGGGAGGACTCCAATCATCAGCGCCACCGTAAGGCTAAGTACCCCTATACACATTACCATCCACACTTCACCTATTACCTCTGTCATCCTGTATATCTCCATAAACCGTGCCAACAAAAATACCCCCTTACAATGCCAGACTGAGCGCTTCTGTTAATACGGGCAGCAGTTACTCCCTAAACAGTCTCAGTCTAAACCTCCCTATAAACAGTGTCAGCCTAGGTGCTTGCATCAGTACTGACATCCTGTAGCTGTCTCTCCTCAGCATTGCCAGCCCATATGTTCCCAAAACCAATGTCAAACTGTATGCCCCCATAAACAGTGTCAACATAATTATGATTATTATGTCTCATTAACAGTGCCACACTGAGTGACCCTATTAATAGTACCAGGCCAGCCATACAGCCCCAATAACACTGCCACACTGAGTGACTATTAATAGTACCAGCCAGAAGGCCCAATTAACAGTGCCAGCCTGAGTGACCCCAATAACACTGCCACACTGAGTGACCCTATTAATAGTACCAGCCACAGTGCCCCATTAAAATATGCCACCCTGAGGGACCCCTTTAATAGCACCAGTCATAGTGGCCCATTAACAGTGCCACACTGTGTGGCCCTATTAATAGTACCAGCCATAGTGCCCCATTAACAGTGCCAGCCTGAGTGACCCCAATAACACGACCACACTAGAGTGACACTTTTATTGTACCAGCCAGAGCTGCCCATTTAAAATATCCCACCACTGAGGGGACCACATTTAATAGCACCAGTCACATAGTCCCATTAACAGTGACACCTTAAGTGACCTTATTAATAGTAACAGCCGCAGTGCCCCAAAAACAGTACCACCCTGAGTGACCCCATTAATAGTACCAGCCATGTTGCCCCATTAAAATTTGCCATCCTGAGTGACCCCATTAACAGTAACAGCTACAGTGTCCCCAAATCAGTGCCACCTACAGTGACCTGAGTAATAGTACTAGCCACAGTGCCCCATTAATAATACCCATCTAAGTGCCCCTTTAACAGTACCACCATAAATGACACCATTATTAGTAACAGCCACAGTGCCCCAAAAAAACAGTACCACCGAGTGACCCCATTAATAGTAAGAGCCACAGTCCCCACATAATAGAACTAACCACAGTGGCCCAAAAACAGTACCACACACTGATTGACCCTGTTAATGCGTACTCATCCACTTCCCCCTATTACATGTGCACAAGCCTGAACGCTCGACCCACATTACTAGTATGCAGCACAGTGATCCAAAAACAGTACCATCCTGAGTGACCCCATTAATAGTATGAGCTACAGTGCCCCATGACCTGTGACATCCCAAGTGACCCATTAACAATACTAACTGTTCTAGAAATCTGTCTATCTCTATCTAGAAATGTGGCAATAAAATGCAATGCTGCAGGAAGCTGGACGATAGACCTTCGTGCTTATGCAGGAATGTGTCATCCATGTACATTATACTGAGCTATACTGTCCTATAGCAGTAGGTATAGATAACAGGGGCCCCAAAGATTCTTAATATCATGCATGCCCCATGCGTCATTAGCTGGAGATCATGCGCACTTACTAGACAGTAGGAAGCCGCCTTTAAAGGGGTTGTCTCACTACATTGATTCGTCCTGTTTTCTTTTAAATCTTTTTATTAAGCATTCCAGAACATGCAATAAGAATATGAATTCACACAAGTGAAATTCACTGAGATACAATGACCTTCATGTTACTCCCAGTCCATTGGACAGCCTCACGAGGATACACATTCTTCCGAATTGCAACTTTTTCTTATTTTTCCCCTTACCACTCCAAATACAATTGTTAAATGTCTTTAGTAAAGTAAACACAAAAGTAAAACATTTGTATATTTATAGAAATATAACTTTGTAAATACAGTAGTGAGGAACAAAAAGGTATCAAGATTGCGAGTATGTGCATTCTGATTAAATTTTTAAAAAAATTTTCAAAAAATTGTGTTTTTTTTGTATTTTGCTGTAAGTGTTTAATGGAGTGTTGTTTTTGCTTGTATTTTGTGGAATATAGTTTCAAACTGAGGGCTGGCCCCTACTTGGCGTTTTTCTTTGCTCTTGTTTTGACCGGATTTTTCTTGGTTTTTTTTGATCAGGTATAAGCCATGTCTTTTTTTCAACCCCTGTCTGCCCCCGTAAGGAAAGGGCCCAAGTCCAAAAACAGGAGGGTTATCGTATCTTAGGGCCCAGGCAAAAGTAAAACAAACATCATTTCAACTAAATCAAAAAGTGCTCGTTCCCCCAAATCCACCCCCCCCCCCCACTCTGATCTGATAAGGCATGAGCGCTTTCTGCCCCAACATTTGTTTTATTGTTTGAGATGAATTCCCCGGGCCCCCGAAGCAAGCCAAAGGCAGAGTGGATATTTTCGTCTTTGGGTAGGTAGGTCACATCCCCCTTTTAAATTGGTGGTTCTCCATTAATCTGTTTGAAACCCTGTGGTATGAGTGAAACACTCCCAGGCCCTGTATTCTCTGCAAGTAAGGGGATAAAGCTGCCCCCCCCTGGAAAATTTTTTTGAAAGTGCTTCCTTTTTGCCGGGCCTCTCCCCTCCATTTTTTAAAATTTTAGGACAATTTATCTAAAAACATCCTGAAAGGGGGTGGAGAGTCGTGTATCCACGTGTTCAAGATGGTTTTAACGCCTGCCGCTGAAATCATATATAGAAGTTTTCTACTCCCCGGCTCACATGGGGTCGATTGAACATCTATATGGCCAAATATGGCCCATAGGGGATTGCTGGGAACATAATTTGTCAAGTGCGTTCTAGTAAACAATATCACCCGAGCCCAAAAGTCTTGTATCACTGGGCAACTCCATAGACAATAGAATATGTCTGCCTCCAGCGCCCCACATCGGAAGCAGCTACTGCTCTCGTAAATGCCCATACGGTGACCCCTAACTGGGGTAATATAAGCCCTATGATATAGCTGTAGAGACATCTCCCAATACCTACTTGAGGCCAAAAATTTGCGGCTGTTAGCTAGTGCCGTGAGTAAGGTGTGGACCTCCAGGCTAGGATCATCTCCCACCCACCTTGCCAACGCCATCGTTGAATCCGAAAAATCAAGTGGTACATGCAGGATTTTATAGTAACGGGTAGTCAGGCCCCTTTCCGCGGTGCTCCTGAGCAAGAATTTGCGTAACACTGGATCCCATTCCTTCTGCGTAAAGTGTGGAATCAATGTCCGTCCTGTTTTCTTGGTTTCAATTTGAATTCAGGGGCATGTTTACTGGCTTCTACTAGGCTGCAGTAGAAGCCAGGTCTGTAGCTATAGCAACCAGTGCTGGCAGCCTATCAGGAGAGAGTAAACAGGTCTGTAGCTATAGCAACCAGTGCTGGCAGCCTATCAGGAGAGAGTAAACAGGTCTGTAGCTATAGCAACCAGTGCTGGCAGCCTATCATGAGAGAGAGTAAACAGGTCTGTAGCTATAGCAATCAGTGCTGGCAGCCTATCATGAGAGAGTAAACAGGTATGTAGCTATAGCAACCAGTGCTGGCAGCCTATCATGAGAGAGTAAACAGGTATGTAGCTATAGCAACCAGTGCTGGCAGCCTATCAGGAGACTGAACAGGTCTGTAGCTATAGCAAGCAGTGCTGGCAGCTTTTCAGGAGAGATAGAACGGGTCTGTAGCTATAGCAACCAGTGCTGGCAGCCTATCAGGAGAGAGTAAACAGGTCTGTAGCTATAGCAACCAGTGCTGGCAGCCTATCATGAGAGAGTAAACAGGTCTGTAGCTATAGCAACCAGTGCTGACAGCCTATCATGAGAGGGTAAACAGGTATGTAGCTATAGCAACCAGTGCTGGCAGCCTATCATGAGGGAGTAAACAGGTATGTAGCTATAGCAACCAGTGCTGGCAGCCTATCATGAGAGAGTCAACAGGTCTGTAGCTATAGTGACCTGAAGGGCTGATGCAGAGGGGATATCTCGGAATAGGTAGGACACTGATAATGGACATATATTGTAAAGTGACTTGTTTTTGCAAGATCTTTAACATAAAAAGCAGCAATCCCCGTAATGAGACTACCCCTTTAACTACAGGGCTCCCTACAACTACTGTCCTGTGAAAAAACAATAAAATGCTACACAAGAGCAGATAGTCACCTTCATGAGTTGGACTCTGTGATCTACGGCCCTAAAAGAAAAGTAAAAGGACAGTGAGACAGTTTCTGTTCTGGTCCTGGAATTCTTATAATTGTTAATCTGCGCGCTTTACTTGCAGCTATTGCTCTCTATTATCAGCCACTTTAGAACAATGGAACAATGACACCTCTCTTACATCCTGGCTCTTACAGAGCGCCTGGTGTCATGGCCGCCACTTTTTGATTGTCAGTGTTTTCGTCACATGATGGGCCATTATATGATTTCGCCGAGGCCTGTAATCACATTGCTCTTCATGTGGATGAGTGTGTAATCACCTGGTTCCTCCATTACCATGGAGATAAATGATAACTGGGTTGTCGTCTGACAGAGCCCTTTCAAACCAGCGCTGGTTCTTGCCTTTCGCCTCTTCTCCCCTGCTGGCGGGCACCGTGTGCCTACAAGAGATGAAGATTGCATGATTAATGAGGACGCTTCATGTAAGACTGAAGACGTCTCCCCCTGTCATCCCTCAAATAAGATTCAGATCATTAAGTAAATTACCTGCAAACAATGAGCCATTCAGGATGTCCTACAGGATCTACATATATACCTAGTGGCAAAGCTAGCGGGGTGGGGGTGGGGGGGAGCAGCAGGGGCCCATAGGCTCCACAATGCTACATAAGAGAACAGCAGCACTGTATATGGTTAGTATGTCACTACTGATCATGCTAAGGAGACAGTGATGTCATGGTGTGATGTCATCATGCTATACACAGCCAATCAATACTGGATATTACATTGTATATAGATCTTAAAACAAGTAGTAGAAAGTGAACGCATTACCTTGTGGTGGGATCAGGATAAATCTATCTAAAAGATAGATAGATTGATACAGATTACAGTGGATAAATAGACAGAGATTAGATAGTTATAAAATAGATAAAAGATAGACGGATAGTTAGAAAGATACAGGTAGATAGATTTAAGATAGATAGATAGAGAGTTATTGGATTGAGAGAAATACAGTGGGTAGATAGATATGTTATAGATATTGGATAGATAGATAGATAGATAGATAGATAGATAGATAGATATAGTAGAGATAGATATGGGATAGATAGATAGATTTAGTAATTAGACAGATAGATATAGTATATGTAGATATATAGTTAAATAGATAGATTATATGTAGATAGATTTAGGATAGATAAATAGATGTGGGATAGATAGATAGATATGGGATAGATAGATATGGGGGAAAGATATGTGGAATAGATTAGATATTGATATATAGACTATGGGATAGAAGAATAGATAGATAGATAGATATATAAGATAGAGTAGATCAGATAGATATGAGATAGGATTAGATAGATAGATTAGTTATGGAGATAAATAGATGTGGGATAGATAGCGATGATAAATATTGGATAGATAGATATGGGAATAGATATGGGATAGCGATAGATATATACGATATGATAGATAATAGATATTGGGATAGCGCATAGAAAAGATAGATAGATAATAGATAGATAGATAGATATGAGATAGATACAGATAATATGAATATAATAGATAGATAGATAATATGAGATAGATACGAATAGATAGATATCGGATAGATAGATAGTGAGACATAGATAGGATACATATAGTAGATATCGGTCGATAGATAGATAGATTCAAAGATAATGATACATATGGGATAGATAGATAGATAGATTATGAGATAGATGATATGATGATAGATATGAAATAGATAGATACATATATAGATATGGGATAGATTGATCTAGATAGAGATAGATATGGGATAGATAGATAGATAGATAGATAGATAGATAGATAGATATGGGATAGATAGATAGATATGGGATAGATAGATAGATATGGTGGATAGATAGATAGATAAAAAAAATAGGAAAAAGAGGCAGCACCTCACCAAATGTCGGGTGCAAACTGGCAATAGACCACGTCACAGGTCAAAAATTAAATCAAAGGGAAAATCCAATTGCACTCACAGACAACAGATAGGATGAAAAATTGCGTGCTTTATTGGCATTCCAAAAAAGGCATTATATCGGCACACTCAGATCCCTCTTCCAACCGCTTCAGAAAGGTTATCGTGACTGGGATAGATAGACAGATAGATAGATAGATAATAGATAGATAGATAGCGATAGATAGATAGTAGGGGACAGATCATGAGATAAATAAGCGATAAGGGATAGATAGATAAGATAGATAATAGATGCGATAGATAATAGATATTGGATAGATAGATACGATAGATATTGGATAGATAGATAGATAAATAGATATGGGATAGATAGATAGATAGATAGATAGATGGATAGATAGATGGATGGATAGTCATTTGCATCTTAGTGTTTCTTAGTGAAAGGGTGGTAACTGGTTGCCCTGTGGTTGCATGATAGTGGATGTCGTGCATCCACTTAATGGGGTTTTATAGGCCCATATTTGCCTCACTTTGGTTTCACTCTGGGACATTAGCAGAGCAGGGTATCATTCCAACAGCAAGAAAGTGAGAGATTCGTCCTAGGTGGTGTCATAGAAGATTGCCTGCAGCTATGGTGAGACCAGAGAGTGACTTAGCTCAATGAAAACAGATACCTCAAAGGTCTCTGTTCCATCTATGGGTTGCTGGAATCAGCCATGGTCTACAATCTGGGTAGTCTACCATGACATCTCTATGTGGTGAAAACCAAGGAGCCAGCACTGTAGAAAGAGACCTGTGAGCGTGAGAGTGCTTGAGAGGTGAGAAACTTAATGCCTGGACCAACCCCTTTCTGAACCACCAAGAGAAAGGGTCCCCTTCCACTGAGAACATTGACTGCCTTGAGACCCCTGGGCACTGGTGCCATGATTATGTTGGGACCCAACAACTATTGAGTGTATTAGTCGGACTGTCATACTCTGCAAGTATTGTGGACTAGGCCCGGATTCAGAGATAAGCCTACAAAAAACCGGGCAACCAATATTGAGTCAACCTTAAGACGTTAAGAACAAACAAATACCAACAACCACCCGTTATGGAAAAATCAATCTTTATTACACCAAATAATACAAACCATAACAGTGAGAACAATAAAACCTAACAAAAAAATAAAATATACACAAACCAACCCAACAGAGAGTAGAAGTGCTACTACTCACCACCATACCTATTATTAAATAAACAGAAGAAAATACGTTTAGGCAAAGCAAGTAAAAGCATAATAAGAACTAATGCAATAAAAACATACTTAGTCCCAAGTCAGCCCACCCACGTTTCGCTCAAACGCTTCCCTCCAAGGGGGAATAACAACAGATGGGAACACGTAATACACATATATATAGAAACTTCTGGTCTAAAAAAAAAAAACAAACCAACACATCACAGAAAGGATGACAGGCATATAAATGAACAAATGAGTATAGATCACATGACCTTATGCTAATACCTCATGACATCATACAAATTAACATATCACAAAATTTCTGCCGACTTGGAGGGCTGGAGCAGGAGAGAGTTCTCCTGGTTTGGCAGAGTGAAACTTTCTAAAAATACCATTCTGCCCGTTTACTTATCTGCTCCAACACTGTCCCCAGTGCTTATTCATAACTACCTTCTTGACAGCGGTTAGGCGTGTATCTTACGACTTTCTCATCTGGCCAACCGGCCGACCCTAGGCTAGCTACGCTACCCTGCATTAGGCAAAGAGCGTTGGGGGTCTGGGCCTTCGGACTGCAAAAATATTATATGTGCAGCTCATAATCTCGTGGTCCCTGACCTGGTGACCCCGAGTGGGGCTGATAGGCTTTGGGTCCGGGAAAATGGCAAAGCGAGGTGTGCCCCTTGTCTTTATCGACGCTCCCTGGATCTGACCTAGCTCTTTTGGGAATACATACCTAACTCTTATACACCCGTCATACTCTGGCGCATATTGTGACTTAATAAGGCCTCCTACAAACTTAATTGATAGGTCGGTCCTTTCCTCCCCGTCTCTGACATCCATTGCCTTCCCCCCTGGCCTAGAAGCCCCTTCCTTCCTAGGAAGCTCTTAAAACGAAACCCACTGCGATTGGTACAATTTTTGTGCTTGGGCATACTATTGTCCCGTTTTCTTCTCTTCCTGCGGAAGTCGTGGGTAACCCTTCCTCAGCTTGTCGCCAATATACTCAGCTCCGAAACTTCTTTTCCTCCTTGAGGAGGCGTTGACTTTAAGAGACCCCTTTCCGCATTCGAAGGATGTGTCCGGGACTCCCCCCCTAGACACACCATCCTCCATTATCTATAAGGATCTGCCGCTTCGATTCTACGACACTCCCGTCTTATTGTGCAGCCTGGGAGACGGAGCTGAGTAAATCTTCTCACAGGACCAATGTACCGCTGTTTTACCCTTGCACACAAAGCGGTCATAGCTACCAAGCACAAGAGACTAGCTTTAAGGTTATCTCTAGGTGGTATAGGGTCCCCTCTCTATTACACTGGTGTTCCCCTCATAGTGCCAGGATCTCTGCTGGCGCTGCGGGACGGGAAATAGGGACCATGTTTGCATACGTGGTGGGGCTGTCCAGGTTTTTTACGGGCTTTTGTTTTTTTTTTTTTTTTTTTTTGGGATTGGTTTACGAACCAGTGAGGATCTGACTGCTTGGAGCATCCCGAGAACTCCCGAGGCTGCCTTCTCTTTATGTTTCCATGCCGATCCCGAACATAAGAGATCGTTGCTGCGGCAACCTCATTCAGGCGGCCAAGACAGTTATTCCCGGGCATTGGAGGTCTCCCTGACCCCAACCGATCACGGAGTGGGGATGACAGAGGTCACCTCATACGTACCATAAGTGAGGAACTTCTAGTATCCTCTGATACACAGGTGCAACAATTGACTAGAACGAGGTCGCCTTGGCATTCCTACAATCTTCCCTGCATTTCGGCTACTTTGCGTTAGGCTGGCAATGCACCCTTCAGCTAACTCACTAGAAATTTCTTGCGGTAGTGCTCTGTTGGACGCTAGGGACCCTCTTGGGTAAATCAAGCCTCCATACCTAACCCCTCCCCTCCTCCCCCCCCCCGCCTTATTTTATATTTGTTTCTTTTTTGACCTATAAATGGTTTTCTTCCTTCCATTAGGATGGAGTATAATGCTTTTCTTCGGGGTTTTCGCCCTTGATATCTTTTTTAACATACATACACGAAATTGTTATTCTTCGTATTACACCCTCATTGATTCATCGATTTCATACTCTTAAACCTATCTGTATGTTTTTGGTATGGTTAACTTACTTGCCTTCTGACTTTTTTCTTACTCGGGACTTTGCAAGTCTCTTTGTTACTTGTTTGTTTGTATTTTGCCTGACTTACCTCAATAAAGTGTTTTGAATTAGAAATTAACATATCACATGCCACTATACAAATCACATGACACAACACAAATAAACGGATTCAGAGAGTATTCCCCCTTGCAGCAGAGTCCTCTTGGAAATGACGAGCAGCCAAGTGGAGCATATATACATGTCAGCACTGACATGTATCTAATGTGGCAGCCCCCTGCCACTCATCCCGTTACAGATGTAGGTGGGTTGTATTCGGGACCTCGGTGGGGATGTATTCTGGACCTCGGTGGGGTTGTGTTCTGAACCTCGGTGGGGATGCGTTCGGGACCTCGGTGGGGATGCGTTCGGGACCTCGGTGGGGATGCGTTCGGGACCTCGGTGGGGGATGCTTGTCGGGCCCTCGGTGGGGATTGTAATTCGGACCTTGTCGTGGGTATCGTATTCCGGGAACCACGGGGTGTTGTATTCGGGACCTCGGTGGGGTTGTATTCGGGACCTCGGTGGGGTTGTATTCGGGACCTCGGTGGGGTTGTATTCGGGACCTCGGTGGGGTTGCATTCGGGGACGCTCGGTGGGTTGTATTTCGGGACTCGGGGGGTTGTATGCTGGACCTCGTTGGGGTTTTATTTCGGTAACCTGTCGGTGGGGTTTGATTCGGGACCTCGGTGGGGTTGCATTCGGGACCTCGGTGGGGTTGCATTCGGGACCTCGGTGGGGTTGCATTCGGGACCTCGGTGGGGTTGCATTCGGGACCTCGGTGGTGTTGCATTCGGGACCTCGGTGGAGTTGCATTCTGGACCTCGGTGGAGTTGTATTCTGGACCTCGGTGGGGTTGTATTGCGTGTGGGGAAAATAAAGGGACCTCGGTGGGGTTGTATTCGGGACCTCGGTGGGGTTGTATTCGGGACCTCGGTGGGGTTATATTCGGGACCTCGGTGGGGTTGTATTCGGGACCTCGGTGGGGTTGTATTCGGGACCTCGGTGGGGTTGTATTCGGGATCTCGGTGGGTTAGTCCGTTCCGGGGACCTCGGTGGGGTTGCATTCGGGACCTCGGTGGGGATGCATTCGGGACCTCGGTGGGGTTGTATTCGGGACCATCGGCGGGGTTTGTTTCGGACCTCGTGTGGGTGATGTATTCGGGACCTCGTGGGGGTTTGCATTCGGGATCCATCGTGGAGTTTTGCATTCGGGACCTCGGTGCGGGGAATGCGTATTACGGGACCTCGGTGGAGTTGCATTCTGGACCTCGGTGGAGTTGCATTCTGGACCTCGGTGGGGTTGTATTCGGGACCTCGGTGGGGTTGTATTTGGGACCTCGGTGGGGTTGCATTCTGAACCTCGGTGGGGATGTATTCGGGACCTCGGTGGGTTGTATTAGGGGACCCCGGTGGGGTTGTATTCAGGACCCCGGTGGGTTGTTACTTCTGGACCTCTGGATGGTTTATCTGGTCCTCGCATGGGTAGGCTTCAGACCTCGCTGGGGCACACGTATTTCCGGGACCTCGGTTGGTTATGTTTCTGGACCTCGGTGGGAGTTTGTTATTCGCTGACCTCGGTGGGGTTGTATTCTGGACCTCGGTGGGGTTGCATTCGGGACCTTGGTGATCTACCAATGTTCACTACTCACCAGATTCCCACAGTTACTCCTTCTTCTGATGTAAGATAGAAGTTCACGGTGTGATTCAGGAGATCTCCCGGATTCTTCAAGTCCGCAAACAGTGGAACTTTCACTACAAAGACAATGAATACATCCTTGGTGAAATAAGATATTAATTCCATGGTCCAACGTGATACCTCCTCCCAGCCGACCACTGCAGTCATGTACATCACTCCTTGTACTATGCGGACCCTATGTATGGTTCCATTGGCGTTCAGCTGAAGTTTCCTCCATTTTGATATTACGAAGGGTTGTGCGTGCCCTGCTACTCTAATGAAAAGCCAGAGAGAACCATCAAGTGCAGAAGTGAATGTTCCAGCAGCTGCGCAAGGTTGAATTCACATCTGCATGTAGCGATCAATGGTTGCACAAGTATGGCAGTGATCAGGCTCAACAGTCTTCTAGGCCCCTGGGAATATCAGTGCAGTGGACCCTGCCCAACACCATGCCTCTTTCCATGCCCAAAGATGATACCACATGCAGCAATGCTTCTAACCACCCCTAAGCATACCAATATCATGTCGTCACCTGTGCCGGGACATCCGCCTGCAGCCTACAAGACTAATTGGCAGGGCAGGGAGCTAATGGCTCCCTGCTCCACCATGGTTTATTCAGTTTTCACACATACAAAACATTAAGGGGTGTCTCACTCACAGGATTGCTGCATTTATAAGTTACAAGTCTGCAAAACAATCACTTTTGTAATATGTATCCATTCAACAGTGTCCCTACCTATTCCCATATATCCCCTCAGGTCCTAATAGCTACAGACCTGTTCAAATCTCTCTTTGATAGGCAGTCAGCGCTGGTTGCTAGTAGCTACAGAGACCTGTTCCATCTCTCCTGATAAGCTGCAGCGCCTGGTTGCTAAGCTACAGACCTGTTCAATCTCTCCATGCATAGCGTCAGCGCTGGTTGCTATAGCTACAGATCCTGTTCAATCTACTCCTGATAGGCTTTACCAGCACTGGTGGCTATAGCAACAGACCCAGCTCATCTCTCCTATAGGCTGTCCAGCGCTGGTTGCTAAGCTAACAGACCTGTTTGATCTCTCCTAATAGGTGCTGTCCAGCGCTGTGGCTAATATCTACAAACCTGTTTCAATCTCTCCTGATAAGGCCCTGCCAGCGCACTCGGTTTAGCTATAGCTACAGACTGGCTTTCTACTGCAGCCTAGTGGAAGCCAGTAAACACACCCCAGAATTCTTAATGAAACCAAGAAAACAGGACTGAGGTGAGATGAATTAATGTAGTGAGACAACCCCCTATAAAGAGATTGTCTTCCTACAAAGATCAGCTTTCAACATGGAGGGGCAGGATATTAAAAACTTTTTCCAAATATATTGCTTTGTTGAGGAGATAAGAGAGATTTTCTCTGCTCTGACAGTGCACACAGGTTTCTCTGGTTACCATTCTGCTCTCCCCTTCTCTCTCAGCTCTTTGCCTTATCTGAGAGCGTCATGAAGAAACATTTATACACACACAACGCGCCGACAGACGTTGAGAACACAGTGTACAATCTAATAGCAAACAAAGGATACTCACTTACTTGTTTACCATTGATCTCTGAAGCTCTCTGCTCTGTCGATAAGATCTCCTGCTCTCATGCCAGTGCATTTAGAAGAGCTGTGAATACGAGGCTGATATGCTAATCACAGCTATAGAACCACCCACTGCCTGACCACGAAGAGACAAGATGCATGAAGGTAAAACTGCTTGGGGCTCTGAAACAGTTTAATAAACCCCTCCCGAGACATTTGTCGTATGCATACGCCCTAGCTGGAAGTGGCTATCCCGCAGAATGGACGAATGCATACAGCCCTGGCTGATCGCGCGGTCCTTGCGTGTGAGCGCGCGCGGATGCCCGCGGCCAGGAACCAGCGGTAAATTACCGCTGTCTTCATGCCCCATCACCCCCGGCCGGAGTGAGCTCCGTGCCGGCGGGTGAACAAACGGCATCATTACCGCAGCCTGTCATGCCGGATTAATGATGCCGCAGCAGGAGGATTGATCTCCCTCTGTGCCAACTTATCGGCGAGGCAGCGGCACAATGCCGCTCGCCCGTCTCCTTACACACACTCCCCCCGATTGCTAGTCTGAATGCATCCGGGTAGTCTGGTGATGTCACCAATGCCCACAAATGCATTGTGGCATGGTGTCACTAGTTGCCATGGCGACCTATGTCAACAGCAGTAACGCTGTCACAGATCGCCTCTCAAACAGCAATCTAATGATTGCTTTCCCATGGGGATTTGCAGTTACAAATCCTCACGGGTAAATTAAAAAAATGTGAAAAAAGAAAAAAAAAAGTAAAACAAACAAAAACTAAAGTAAAAACACATACAGCTGCCTTTTCCCCTTTACAAACGCCCACTCCGCCCCAAAAAATATCAAAAATAAATAAAGTAGCCATATTTGGTATCGGCGCGCGTGCGTAACGATCCACCCTATAAATCTTTTCAACGTTAATTAACCCGTATGGTGAACGCCGTAAAAAACAAAAACAAAAAAAGTCACAGAATTGCGATTTTTGTGCATCCAGCAGCACATTAAAATGGAATAAAAAGCGATCAAAAACTCATATAAACGCCAAAGATGTACCAATAAAAACGTCAGATCATCCCGCAAAACAAAAGTCTCTTACATGCCTCTGTATACGGAAAAATAAAAAAGTTATGGGCTCTCAGAAGCACATCGCTGCATAAATTATTATTTAACACAATAAAAACACTATTTTTTTTTAAAGTGCTTCCAAATTATAATAAACTATATCTAACTAAGGGTATCGCCGTAAATCGTAATCGACCTGTGAGTAAAAGCTAACTGGTCACTTGGATACTAGCACGGATGAGTGCTGTGAAAAAATAAAAATAACACAACCCAACCTACTAGGATTGGCAGTATTGTTCTTCACCCTGCCTTCCAAAAAACGGATTTAAAACTGATCAAAAAGTTCTGGTCCCCCCAAAAATGAATACCAATAAAAACGCGTCAAGCGTCATCCGCAAAATAACCAGCCCCTACACAGCTTCCGTACACAGAAAAATAAAAAAGTTATTGGCTCTCAGACTATGGCGATGCAAAAACGTGTTTTCCATTTTGAATAAAATGTTTTTATTGTTTAAAAACAGTATAAACAATAAAAGAAAAAAAAATACAAATTGGGTATCGCTGTATGTATCAGAAAATACCCCTTGCATGAGTAAATACTAGCATGTCCCTAAACTGCTCGGTGACCGCTGTTATAAAAATAAAAAATAAAAAACACTACCAGAATGCTGTATTTTGTTCAAATATTGCTCACAAAAACCTTGAATTAAAAAGTGATAAAAGCGGCATATTCCCCCCATAATGGAACTAATAAAAAACGGTCAACTCATCCCACAAAACAAGCCCCCCCAATTAATCAGCTACCGTATACCAGAAAAACTGAAAACTTATTGCTATCAGAACACAGGACAACATAAAAAGCGCAATTTGTTTTATAGACCGAATTTCTATTGTGTAAAAGTAATAAATAAAACATAAAAAAACTAAAATAAAAGAACTATATCATTGCAATTGAACCGACCCCCATAGTAAAGATATCCTATCACTTTATACTGCACGGCGAACGTTGTAAAATTGAAGCCCAAAAAAAAACAATGAGCGGAAACTTGAGCTTTTCCCCTCATTCTTCATAGCCCAATGCAAAAATAAATAAACATATGGAACACCTGTGCACCCAAAATGCACAATACACCCCTAGAAGGAGATCTATGAGGCGTGCTGAATCCCAAAATGGGTGACTTCTGGAAGGGGGGTTTTTTTCACCTGTACTGGTATTTTGGGGCTGTAAATGCGACATGGCCCCACCAAAATTCTGCGTTCCAAAATCCAAGTACCACGTCCCTCCCTTATACGCCCGCCGCCATGCCCCAAACATCAGTTTCACCACATGTAGGGTATTGGCTGAACATGGAGAAGAAATTGCGTAACAAGTTTTGGGTGTTTTTTTTTACAGGTATAGCCTTGTAAAAAAATATAATTTTTCACTAAAATTGCAGATTATTGGAAAAAATGCTTTTTTACAATTTTCGACAGCCTAACTCTAAAGAATTTGTGGACACACCTGTTGGGTTAGATATCTCACTACACCCCTGATATATTCCTTCATTGTGTAGTTTCCCATTTTTGGGGGTATTTTACGGGACACGTTTATTAATTTTTAGCACCTTAGGAGTCCGCAAAACTGAAATGGCCCCTAAATAAATCGTAATGAAAAAGAGTACCCCCATAGTACCAGTAGGTGCTCCTCCTATTCTGGGGCTTGTGGTTTAGTCCAAATAATGCACTAGGCCACATATGGGAATAACTCTGAAAAACTGCAGAATCTGGGGAATCAATATTCATTTTGCATTTCCCTGATCACATATACCGTATTCCTATGTGAGAAATAATTCATAAAATTATGAAAATCTGCAAAAAAGTAAAATTTTGAAACTCCACTCCCACTTTGCTTTAATTCTGTTGAAACCCCTAATGGGTTAAATAAACTTCCTAACATGCAGTTATTGAATATACTTTTAAGGTGTTCAGTTTCTTAGATGAGGTCATTTTTTTAAAATGGGGGGGGTATCCTACCATACAGGTCAATCATATCATTTTAGAACTGGACTGGTCCCCTACAAAATGTGTCGTGCAATTTTGTTGAAAATTTGAAATTACTACTAAATTTCTAAGCCCCCTACAGTCGTAAAAAAAAAAAAGACACATTTTAAAAAAATTAGGCCAAACTACAGAGCAGACATATGGTAGATGCTAGTTATAAACTATATTGAGTGCGGATAACTATCTGTCTTACATGCAGAAAATTTTGAAGATTAAAAATTTGTAAATTCTTTTCCAAATTTTCTCACGATTTTTTGTCTCTTTTTTCACAAAATAAACAAGCATTTTTGACCAAAATTCCTTACTATCTTAAAGTAAATGGTCACGAGAAAACAATCTCTGAATCACATGGATAAGGTTAACAAGTGTCAAAAAGTTATTCTCACATAAAGTGACACATGACAATTTCAAAATGGGGCTCTGATCCAGAGAGCCAAAACTGGCTCCGGCGGAGTAAAGGGTTAAGGAAGTGCCCACCCAGGCCTGTGTCCGTGGAGGGTCCTGGAACACACAATCAACTACTTGGGACCGTACTAACAGCTTACGGTGCCCCTGGGTTAACTGCTATGTGGTGCTCAATGAATAAGATGGCCCTAACACTGATATCATTGTTTCACCGACAAACTCATGCGGCCATTGGCCCCTGCATGTGGCCATGGTTTCATCCATTTGCAACTGTCGGAGTGCATAAACCCAGCCTTAGGGTATGTTCATACGGCTTATTTTGGGGCGCATTTCGCCACGATTGAGAGAGCGCTACCGCCTCTAAAGGCCAAGTTCACACGGCTAAAATGGCCGTAATTCAGTCCGTAACTTAACTGCGTCTGAATGCGCAAACTTACTCAGGCTGAAAACGTCCCAGTCATTACGTCAAACCTCCACAGTTCTCATTGAGAGACTATGGATTACGTCTCCTCTCCAGCTTAGTCTAATGACCCTAGGGGGGAGAAAGAGACATGTGATGTACTAGCGTGTATACCGCGCCGCTGGTTAATGACTTGTCTTAAGGGCCTGCGCGGTGCTGCTCACCCATCACTCCCCCTGGCACCACGGCGCTCATGCGGGCGTATATTACGTCCCCAGTTCAGCTATTTGAACATAGCCTTATATCAAGCACAAGTATTAGCGCCCCAATCATTACGGAAATCCACAGTTTCTCGATAGCAGAACTATTGGATTTGACGCCTCCTCTCCCTGCTTGTACAATACGATCGTATGCACACACGGGGTGAGGATAATTGAATGTCAATTTATTCACGCGCCTTGGCGTCGTGAGTAAAACAGCATGTCTATGGTGCCACTTGCGCGGCCGCCCCCCCCCCCCCCCCTGCAGCGCGCGTACGATTGGCGGCGAGCTCCCGAACAGCCCGTAGTAATTAGCGGGTCCGTACTGGTATTCCCTGCAATTAGCCGTGGTGCACATGAGCCTTACCCGATCTCTGCTGCTTCAGCTGCTCCCCCCCCAGATTCGACCTTCCGAAATCAGATACCCCTTAGTGCAGCCTGTTCTTACTGCAGCGAGTATCTGCCGGCACAGTCATCAGGTATTTCTATAATAAGATATGGTACTTCAACTCCATATTTATCTGTAAACACTGTTGTGCCCCAAACCAGCCCGGCATAGACTAAATCGTGAAAACGGGGGTAACCGCCTATGAAAACATGTATGTCCCGAGGGTTATAAGGCGAAGAACTACAGACAATGACAACACCTGACGAACGTCAGAAAAAAAAGATAAACGGAATGAAATTAAAAAAGGCATCACCGAAACAGTACATATCGCTGAACTGCCGAGCCTGTGTGAATGACACACAACAGACAAGGACGTGCAACAAACTTATAACGGCAATGAAGCCATCAGCAGACTCAAGAATATACTAAGAACCAAGAAAATACCCCTGTATTCCCCCAAAACATAAGACACCCCCAAAAATAGGACATAGTGCATTATTTTGATGCAAATATCAGAGTTTGGCTGCTTAGGGCGTGTTCACACGGCTTAATCCGACGGAACTGTGAGCCGTATTGAGCTCACAAAGACCGCCGTGAATAAGGGCCCCCCAGGGCGGGGCTGGAGCGAGTGGCGGGTTCGCCGCTGCCCCGGCCCCATAGACAATGCATTGTTTATGCTCGCGTAACGCGCCGTAAATAATGTGCATGGCTATTTTCTCCCCCCGCGGCGGATTCGCCGAGCGGGGAGGAGCGACGGAATCCACAGTTCTCTATGAGACATGGATTCCCCCGCAATGAAAGGGAGGGTTTTGGGGCGCCGTACTGCAGCGAAAATCCGGCGCGGTTTAACGGCCCAAAACCCTTGCCCAAAAAACCCCGGGGTGCCCGGGGCCCCTTTTTGGGGTTGATGTTTTAAATTAAATCACACAGAATATTAATACATTCACAATAAACGTAAATTTGGGCCAGGGTTCACACCGGTTAAAAAAGGGGGCCGTTTTTTTGGGCCCCCAAATTACCGCCAGAGTGCGAAAATTAGGGGCTAAAAAAGGGCCCCCTTCTTTACGGAAATTTCCCCCAATTTTCTCAAAGAGAACTATGGATTACGCCCTCCTCTCCCTGCCGGCGAATCCCCCGGCCCGGGGAGATAAGTGATTTTTGAATTAACCACCGGCCTTTATACGCCCGCTTGAAAATGATTGTCTAGGGCCGGCGGGGTCCCCCCCCCCCCTTGGCCGCCCCCCCTACCCCGTCCATTTTGCCGGGTTTGGGGGCAATTACGTCCCGCATTTAAGCCTGTTGAACATCCCTTTTGTTCATGAAAAAAAATTTTCCCCAAAAAAATTAGTTTTTAAGCTCGTCTTTAGGAAAAAAAATTAAAATAAACACTGCCCCCCCCTTATTTTTCGGGGAAACGGGGTAGAATAGAAAACCCCTTTCAGGGGGAAACTACTCAGGGTTTTTCTATTGAATTTCTTTTGGGGGGAAGCGTTGCTTTCGGTTTTTCAGACCGTTTTTAAAACCGCAAAACCGCTAAAAAAACCAAAAAAAACCCTTGCCGTGGGGCCCAAGCCCTTACACCCGCAGCTGTGTTTTTCCCCATTTGGCTTTGCTAGTTTAAAAAGCAAAACAAAAGATCCAACAAAAAAGGGTTACAGCAGGGGGAACGCCGATGAGAATTATAGAGCGATGATACTGCAAAAAACCTGATGTAACCCAGAAAGCGGAAGTAACCGAAATAGACCGTTCTTAAAGAACATATGATGGTCACGTGGCCCGGGAGCTCTGACGCCTACAAAGTCTCCCTGTGTGTCTCAACAAGGGTCAGAGGTTTATGCTCTATTCCCTTACTATGTGGTTTGGAAGCATCATGAATAGTATATGAGGGAACTGTATTATAAGCAATTGTCTCATATACTTGCTGCAGGGAAGTCATATTCCTCGCCCCCACAGAGAATGGTTTGGCGGTAATTAATTCATTGGGTAGAGAAGGGCTTATCTCATCAACGCACTTAAGCAGGGACGCCCTATAGAGAAATGAGATGGGCCGTCCTACCTGACGACAAGAAGCTGAGTCAGCAGTGTAAGTAAAGAAATATTAAAGGTATTAATAATACCGTCATATACCAGAGATTCCACATAGTAATGCTAAATAACAGAAAGCCACCAACATGTTATTCCCTATCATTCTTACACCTCAATTTGGCCCTCTAACCCTCTGGGCTCCATAGTCCAGTATACTTACAGCTATGGATTTAGAGACATACACAAGGGATGAGGGATTTGGGACATTCTCTTGGCACTACGATATACAGGGAGCACTCAGCTTGCAGGGTTCACGTGGGCACTTTCATGACGCAATCAATGGGCTATTCTGACTATTGTTACATGTAAATGTTATATGTACACTATATGGCAGTGTTATTTAGAGCATAAAGGCATTAGTTACATAATGCAGAACGAATGTCGCATTGTCTAGAAGTACTATATAAGTATATTGCTGGTACAGTACAGCAGTGTTATTTATGAGCCCTGTACGGTGGCATTAGTTATGTGTACAGTGTGGCAGTGTTATTTATGAGCCCCGTACGGTGGCATTAGTTATGTGTACAGTGTGGCATTGTTATTTATGAGCACTGTACGGTGGCATTAGTTATGTGTACAGTGTGGCAGTGTTATTTATGAGCCCCGTACGGTGGCATTAGTTATGTGTACAGTGTGGCAGTGTTATTTATTAGCCCTGTATGGTGGCTGTAGTTATGTGTACAGTGTGGCAGTGTTATTTATGAGCCCTGTAACGGTGGCATTAGTTATGTGTACAGTATGGCAGTGTTTTTTATGAGCCCCGTACGGTGGCATTAGTTATGTGTACATTTGTGGCAGTGTTATTTATGAGCCCCGTACAGTGGCATTAGTTATGTGTACAGTATGGCAGTGTTATTTATGTGCAGCATATTGTGGCATTAGTTATGTGTACAGTATGGCAGTGTTATTTATGAGCCCCGTACGGTGGCATTAGTTATTGTACAGTGTGGCAGTGTTATTTATGAGCCCCGTACGGTGGCATTAGTTATGTTTACAGTGTGGAGTGTTATTTATTAACCCTGTATGGTGGTATTAGCTTTGTGTACAGTGTGGCAGTGTTAATTTATGGATCCCCGTACGGGGGCATTAGTTGTGTGAAACAGTGTGGCAGTGTTATTTATGAGCCCCTAACGGGGCATTAGTATGTGGTTTACAGTGGCAGTTTTAATTTATGACCCCGTACGGGGGCATTAGTTATGGTAACAGTGTGGCATGTATTTATGAGCCCCGTACGGTGGCAATTAGTTATGTGTAAAGTGTGGCAAGTGTTATTTATGAGCCCCGTACGGGGCATTATTTTATGTGTCCCAGTGGGAGTGTTATTTATTAACCCTGTATGGTGGTATTAGCTTTGTGTACAGTGTGGCAGTGTTAATTATATGTGTACTGGCATTAGTTATGAAATAAAGAATATCTGCAGGACTGTCTATGAGAACTGTATGAGTATATTGTTTGTACAGTATGGCAGTGTTATTTATGAGCCCTGTTCTGTGACGTTACTTTTTTGGTCATAGACAGTGTTTTTTATGACCCGTGGGATGGCTTTAGTTATGGTAAAGTAGGCGGGTTTTACTTAAGGGTGTACGGCTTTATTATGTAATAAAGAATATCTGCAGGACTGTCTATGAGAACTGTGTTATTTATGAATGTCGCATTGTCTAAAAGTACTATATAAGTATATTGTTTGTACAGTATGGCAGTGTTATTTGTGAGCCCGTATGGGACATTATTATGTTACATATGGAAGGTTTTTTAGCCCCCTTTTACGCGGCATTACTTAGTTACAAAAGCATGTTATTTAGACCCCGAGGGTGCATTAGTTAAGTGTACAGAGGCAGTGTTTTTTTGAGCCCGCCGATGACATTACTTAGTGTACAATTGACAGGTTTATTTAGACCCTAAAATGGGACAGATTACGTGTACAGTAGGGCACACATTTATCTATTCCTTTTTTATTCAGGGCATTGGTATCTGGTTTGTTGGCACCACATAAATTCCATTATTTGGCAAAATCCTGCGCACCCCCCTGAACGGACCCTGGGTTCTGCATTTCCTGTGTCTCACATGCAGGGAGCACAGATCATTGCACAGAACAAAGTGCAAGTCAGCGAGTGGCCCAGCGGATATTGTCTATATACACAGGAATTAAATGTGAAGAAGATTTACTCACCGGGGTTTTGTTGTCCTGCTCTGGGGCTTGGACGTTTTTGGGGCCTGGGCCTTTCACTTGGGGCCGAGCCCCTTTTTGGAAGCGTCTCTTCTTCTCATTCTTCTTTGGTCTGTCTGGAATTCCTCTGTATCGGGGACTGATGAAGAAACACTCACTAGGTCAAAGGAGAAGAGAGATTTTCACTTCCTCTGTTTTTAAAGCCGTCAGATTAGAATAGTTAAAGGGGTTTTTCTCACTAAAAGGGATTGCTTTTTATGAAAAAAAAGATCTTGCAAAAAAATCACTTTTCAATACGTTCCATTAACAGTTCCGACCTTTTCCAATACCCCTTTTTGTAGGGCCATCAGCTCCTCGGTTGCTATACTACAGCCCTGTTTATCTCTCCTTGGGCTGCCAGCAGGTTGCTATAGCACAGCCTGTTCTATCTCTCCTGTAGCTCCCCAGCACTGTTGCTACAGCTACAGACCTTTTCATCTCCCCTGATAGGCCCAGTGCGGGTTGAAAATAGATAAAACCTGGTGTCCTCACGGGCCAGTAGAACCCAGAAAACCCAACCCCCCTGAACTCAAAAGTGAAACCGAGAAAACGGGACGAGCTAAAAGTCAATGTGTGGGAAAAAACCCCCTTTTAACGCCTAATATAAGGGGGAATTGCAGATTAAGCAATTCCATTATATATTTCTATTTTATTCCCCTTATAAGGCAGTATTAAGGGCAGGTATAAATGGAATTTGGTTTTTTTGGGGAAAAAAACTGTGTAATCCGTGGGTTTAAATCCCGGGGTTTCCCCCCTTTCCCACCTGGGATTTTTACTTCTGAAACCGCAGATTGTGCTGCAGTTGTGGACTCAGTCTAGCTCCATTCAATGGGGCTAATCCACATCCTGACCACCTGATGTGATCTCCAAGTGTTTTTTTTATATTTTCAGAAATGCAAACTTCAAATCTATGCACATAAAAATTCATATGACGCAGATTCACAATGTCACAAGGCCTTATGGGAAAGGAGCTGAGAAGCCGGGGGCACCCTCTATTTAATAAAACAAATCCCATTTTTCTTTTGAAAACCCTGAGTCTGAGAAAGCAAAAAGGGGTATTACCCAAACCATATCACTCACTACAGACCGTTTCAGGTTTTGCCCCTCATCAGGCAGAGCGATACGGCTGGTTGGGGGGGGAGGGAATGAGTGGGTCAGAAAAGGGGAACATTTCTCCTTGGGAGAGCACCAACGGTGTGTAGAAATTTTGTACTGCCTTTTTTCCCTCTACAAAAAATCTGCATATCACAAAGGGATTATGGGAAAAGGACTGAGAAGCTCAAGCGCCCTCTATTGGATGTAACAAACCCTCGATTTGATTTTGACCCACTGAGTCTTGAGAAAGCAAAAGGGATGTTAACCAAGCCAGTATAACCCATCTTCATGCTGCACTGTTTTGGGGTTTTGCCCCTCATCATTGCAGAGCGATACTGACTGGCTGGTTGGGTGGGAGGCAATGAGTGGCTCAGAAAGGGGAACATCTCTCCTTGGGGAGAGCACACATTATACATAATAAGCAGGTGCAGTTTGCAGGCAAAATTCATGTGGATTTCGTCATGGAATATATTTGGAATCTGCAGCAACAATCACCATTCAGGATTATCAAAAATTCCAGATTAGATACCCGAAAGAGTAGACAGCCCTGTGCCAACATGAAATATGCTACAATCCCTATTTCAATTTTTCAACATTGCGGCTTACAGTCAGTGAATGGAAACCTTCTTTGAACCTATCTAGACCTATTCAGACTGTTACACTGCTGAAATTTGTTACAAGGTATAAGCCTCCTCTGCATTTCAGACTGGCCCACGGAGGACCAGAAGAAACTCACAGTAGGCTCCTGGCCATTGCAGGCTTGGCTGCTTTTTAGGGAGCATGGCAGAGAAAGAAGAAAGAGTGAAAGAGTCATGTGCAGTCATGTACAATAGCTATAGAGTGGCCCCAAGAGTCAACTCCAGTGGTGGGCCCCAAGGATCAACTCCATTGGTGGGCCCCAAGAATCATCTCCACTGGTGGCCCCAAGAATCAACTCCACTGGTGGGGCCCAAGAATCATCTCCACTGGTGGGGCCCCAAGAATCATCTCCACTGGTG
This sequence comes from Phyllomedusa bahiana, assembly GCA_025379985.1. Taxonomy (NCBI): domain Eukaryota; kingdom Metazoa; phylum Chordata; class Amphibia; order Anura; family Hylidae; genus Phyllomedusa; species Phyllomedusa bahiana. The sequence goes on along the minus strand of JAODAL010000075.1, from coordinate 390,597 downwards.
GGGCCCCAAGAATCATCTCCACTGGTAGGAACCAAGAATCAACCCCACTGGTGGCCCTCAAGAATCAACTCCACTGGGGGCCCCCAAGAATCTACTCCACTGGTAGGAACCAAGAATCAACCCCACTGGTAGGAACCAAGAATCAGCTCCACTGGTGGGCCCCAAGAATCAGCTCCACTGGTGGGAACCAAGAATCAGCTCCACTGGTGGGCGCCAAGAATCAACTCCACTGGTGGCCCCAAGAATCAACTCCACTGGTGGGCCCCAGGAATCAGCTCCCCTGGTGGGCCCCACGAAACAGCTCCACTGGTAGCCCCCAAGAATCAGCTCCACTGGTAGCTCCCAAGAATCAGCTCCACTGGTGGCCCCCAAGAATCAACTGCACTGGTGGCACCCACAAGAATTATCTCCACTGGTGGCTTCAAGAATCAACTCCACTGGTGACCCCCCCAAGAATCAACTTCACTGGTGGAACCCCCAAGAATCAACTCCACTGGTGACCCCCCCCCAAGAATCAACTCCACTGGTGGAACCCCCAAGAATCATTTCCACTGGTGGCCCCAAGAATCAACTCCACTGGTGGCCCCAAAGAATCAACTCCACTGGTAGGAACCAAGAATCAGCTCCAGTGGTGGCCCCAAGAATCACCTTCAGTTGTGGGCCCCAGGAATCAGCTCCACTAGTTGGCCCCAGGAATCAGCTCCACTGGTAGCCCCCAAGAATCAGCTCCACTGGTAGCCCCCAAGAATCACTTCAACTGGTGGCCCCAAGAATCAACTCCACTGGTGGAACCCCCAAGAATCATCTCCACTGGTGGCTTCAAGAATCAACTCCACTGGTGACCCCCCCCCCCAAAAATCAACTCCACTGGTGGACCCCTCAAGAATCAACTCCACTGGTGGGCCCCCCCCCCCCCAAGAATCATCTCCACTGGTGGAACCCCCAAGAATCATCTCCACTGGTGGAACCCCCAAGAATCATCTCCACTGGTGGCCCCAAGAATCAACTCCACTGGTGGCCCCAAGAATCAACTCCACTGGTGGGGCCCAAGAATCAACACCACTGGTGGGCCTCAAAGAATCAGCTCCACTGGTGGGCCCCAAGAATCAACTCCACTGGGGGGCCCCAAGAATCATTCCCTTTTGGGCTCCAAGAATCATCTCCACTGGTGGGAGAAGGTAAAGAACTTCTGAATAGACAGTGGTTGATGGGGCATTCTACCCATAGGGATTTGCAGCGGGCCTCTTTCCAGCCATTTTATTGAACACGACAACAGGAAATTCTCTTCTTGAACTGATAACAGAACACAATAGCTGGTAGCCAAATACTCTGCAAATGGAGGGAAAACGACCGCTCTTCCGCAAAGTTGTATAAAATCTATCAGTATTCACTATGGCACACGGTTGCTATAGAAACTCAATACAGGAACTTCTTTGATGAAATCTGGCGTACACAGGAGGGGAGCGGCTGACGGGAGGACTGTGAGCGGAATGTAAAATATACACGTCTACCTGGAGGCGATGCTGGAGTCAGACTCTGGGGCCTCTGTTCACACTGGCGTCATGGCTTCCTCTCATAACAGACACTGACAGATCCCATTGGTTTCAGTGAAGTCTGTTTGGGTTCTGGTATTTTTTCAGATCACTGCCCAAAAGCCCAAAAGAAGCCCTGATAAAACCACAGCTCAAGTGTGAACAGATCCCGAAGTGCGTCCAGATGTGGGAAACCCAGGATGCCATTTATACGGCCGTAACTATAGCAAACTGTAATCCTGCTTTCCCAGGAACCTGAATGAGCAATCTGCAAAGTAGGGTAGCAGCATACAGCGGATGAAGGTGTCCAGGGCCATCTTATCCATTGGGCACATAAGGCCCTGTTCACACGACAGATTTGGCCACGGGTTTGCGGCGCGGGCGCTGGGCCTGGTCGCAGCGCAAGTGGGCGTGGTTTGGGGCGCAGATTGCGGCGAGGGTTTGCCCCCATGCAAATTAGTAGGCAGGACAAACCCGCCCCCCGCCCGCCCGGCGGCCCGGGCCCGCACTGAGGACTCCCTGTCAAGAATTGACAGGAAAGTTCTCAAACACGGGCGGCAAGGCCGCGGCGTGTGAATATTAATGCGATTTCCCGTAGGAAACCATATTAATAATGTGGCCACGATTTGGCCGTGGTTTTGGCCAAAACCGCGTCGGAACCCATGGCCATAACCTCGTTCAAATCCGTCATGTGAAGAGGGCCTTAGGCAGTTGCCCAGGCCCCCCCACCAAGTATGGGGCTCCAGGTGGCATAAGTTTGTCCCAGGAATACAAAAAACATATCCTGGATCCTTTGCTTATTTAACGGTTTGTGTATTTTTAGGACGTGCAAACAATTAAAAACCATGGTGGAGAAGGGAGCCAAAGGCTCCCTACCCTGACAATCAGTCTTGTAGGCTGCAAGCTGCTGGTATCCAGACATAAGTGGCATGATAATATGGGTGCGCTTGGGGTTGGCTAGAGGTATGGCCTAGTGTGATGTCATGAATTTGGGCAGGGCCCACTGCAGTGTTAGGCTATGTTCACACGGCTTATTTTGGGGCGTATTTACGGATGTATTTACGTCCGCAAATACGGGCCCGAAATACGTTTCAAATACGTGTCACAAAGTGTGGCACGTATTTCGCGTCGTAAATACTTTCCCCATTCTTCTCTATGGGGATCTACGTTGCAAAATACGCCTCAATAAGTGACAGGGGACTTAATTTTATGATCGTATTTACGGACGTATTTAAAGCCCCAAATACGTCGCGAAAATACGCCTCGTGTGAACGATGAGCGTATTTTACATTGGAATCAATGCTAATCTAAGGCTAATGTTCACACGGCTTATTTCAGGACGTTTTACGGGACGTTTTTTACGTCCACAAATACGTCCCCTAATATGTTTCAAATAATGAACAATTAGATTAGCATTGATTCCAATGTAAAATTCGCCTCTCGTTTCACACGAGGGGTATTTTCGCGACGTATTTGCGGGCGTAAATACGTCCGTAAATACGATCGAAAAAATTTAAATCCCCTTCCCCTTTTGAGGTGTATTTTGCAACGTAAATCCCCTAGTACAGCATGTGGAATGTTTTTCACGACGCGAAATCACGTGCCACACTTTGTGACACGTATTTGAAGCGTATTTCGGCACGTATTTACGGACGTAAATACGCCCCGAAATAAGCCGTGTGAACATAGCCTTATACCCAGGGGCCCTAATGCTGTTAAGACGGCTCTGAATGTGTCCATGCAAAATAGGACAAAATACTCGTCAGATTCTAAATCCTAAAATCTTTGTCAGTATTAGGCGCGTTTTTTCAGCACGGATTTTCCGGAGTCCCTTTATCGTTTTTTCAGTTGTTTTAGGTGGGATCAATTGTCCATCATAGAAGAGTTTTTAATAGTATTTCCGCTCCAAAATCCGCACCAAAAAACGACCAAGTACTTGCTGGTCGTTTCTCATAGACTTCTATGGTACACTTTCCGCTAGATTCCAGCAAAATATAGAACATGGGCCAAGTTTTTTGCAAAACCGGCAGTTAGAAAATCCAACTTCAGAAACTCCAAGCTGTGTCGACTGCAGCTCGGATTTTCTATTGCGGTCTATGGGGATGATTTGCCGTCAGATTTTTCTGGATTCTAAATACTGAATCTGCTTAAAAATGTAACAGTAAATCACTGACCTGCAGAAGGAGCTTTAGGGCGCGAACGCAAGACGGATTTGGACGCCGATTCACTGCTGAATTGGCCTCAGAATCAGTATCCAATCCGACGAACATTAGTCCCTATGGAAAATCGTTGTCGTCGCTCACATGCCGCTGATTTTCCTCGCCGTCGCAGATTTTCAGTGCTGCAGATTCCGCGCCTCCCGATACGGTCTACAGGGGACTGAAAATCTGCTTCTGGAGATCAGCATCGTATCCTCGCCTGAAATTTTCAGCGTCCCGATCCGTCATGTGAACATACCCTAAGGCAGAAGTGTCTTACAGGGAGATAGAAAAGCTGGGTGTCAATTGTAGAAGCTATAATGGCAGCCTTATTTAAAGGGGTTTTTCATGACTTATATAGACCTCCCCACCCCCTCAGAGACGTCTTTTCAGGATTACGGACCCCCGCGCATAGCACTGCAGTGGGCCCTGACATCACACTAGGTCATGCCTGTAGCCAACCCCAAGCACACCCACATTATCACGCCAGCCTACAGCCTACTAGACTATTTGGCAGGGCAGGGAGCCTTTGGCTCCCTTCTCCACCATCGGTTTTAACTGTTTGCACATCCTGAAATCACACAAACAGTTACATAAGCAAAGCCAACTAAGAGATCCAGGGTATGTTTCTTGTATTCCCGGGACATCCATAGACCACCGGGGGCCCAATTACTTCTGGGGCCCCCAGGCAACTGCCTAGTGTGCCCAATGGAAAAGATGGTCCTGCACCCCCTCTCACTGTGCTAAAATAGAAAATTACCCCATACGTACTTTTCCCATTACCACCGTTCCAGAGCTCCAGGTCCTCTCCTACTGATGACGTCACATCCTCTCTCACTGAGGACGTCACGTTCATGGGTCTCCTGATGCTGCAGCCGATCACCGACCCCAGTGGTCACAGGCGGAGGCCAGAGATTGGCTGCAGCGTCATGTGATCCATGAATGTGACATCATCAGTCAGGGACCAGGGGGGGAAAAGAGGGACACTGGAGCTCTGGAAAGGTGGTGATGGGAGAGGTAAGTATGGGGTAACTTTTTTATTTTAGCACAGTGGGAAGGAGGTTTTTGAAAGTCCTGGAAAACCCTTTGATAGCCTCCACTTTACCAGAAAAATACAATTTTCAAGAACTGGGAACAGTTTCTAAAACGTATTATTATTATTTTTGAATGGGACGCGGTGCAGTGCCTGAAACACCCCATAGTTATGCGTAGTGCTCTTTTTCTAATCATAGAAAATCCATTTAAAGGGGAAGTCTACCTAAATGTAATATGGATGAAATCAGTGGGGTCCTTCCCCATGGGACCCAACAGATGTCTAGCTTAGCTTCCATAGAGCTGTGTTCAGCACTGCGCCAGCCTCCTCAAGACCACTTCAATCAATATAGCACCAGTGATTTAATAATTTCTGTATCTTATATCAATGTCTTCAGATTCTCACCCTAAAATTATTCGCTTCTTGGTAGATTTCATACCAAGTACTAGCAGCTAGGGGTACTATAACTCCCAGCATGTCCAGACAGCCTATGCAACCTGTGGTTCTCCAGCAGTTAGGGGTACTATAACTCCCAGCATGTCCAGACAGCCTATGCAACCTGTGGTTCTCCAGCAGTTAGGGGTACTATAACTCCCAGCATGTCCAGATGGATTATACAACCTGTGGTTCTCCAGCAGTTAGGGGTACTATAACTCCCAGTATGTCCAGACACCCTATACAACCTGTGGTTCTCCAGCAGTTGGAGTACTACAACTCCAGCATGTCCAGACGGCCTATGCAGCTTGTGGTTCTTCAGCAATTAGGGGCACTATAACTCTCAGCATGTCCAGATGGATTATACAACCTGTGGTTCTCCAGCAGTTGGAGTACTACAACTCCAGCATGTCCAGACGGCCTATGCAGCTTGTGGTTCTCTAGCTGTTAGGTGTACCATAATTAACAAAATGTTAAAGGGGTTCTCTCACTACAAGGATTGCTGCTTTTTTATGTTGAAGATCTTGCAAAAACAAGTCACTTTGCAATATATGTCCATTACCAGTGTCCTACCTATTCCTATATATATATTGCTGTCCTGGCTTTCTTAAGCTGATGTAACTATTCCTTTCTATGGATGCAACCTACCTTATGCATGGACACAGTCATGTGGCTTTTTTAAGATGAAAGAAAATAAAGAAATGATTTTTTAATGAGATTTTTTTTCGTTTGGCTGAGCTCCCTTCGGTCCTGTGTTTGGAAGCTGTCTCACACTTTGCACTATATCGTTATCTGGAGGAGGCTTATCCATTGACCGTGACTCCACCGGACTTAGGAGAAAGTGGGTGAGCTGATACATACTTCACTTTGTTGCTATTCCTATATATCCCCTCTTTTATGGGCTGCATCAACTCCGCAGGTCACTATAGCTACAGACCTGTTCCATCTCCTCTGATAGGCTGCCACCACTGGTTGCTATAACTACAGACCTGTTTGCTCTCTCCTGATAGGCTGTCAGCACTGGTTGCTATAGCTACAGACCTGTTCAATCTCTCCTGATAGGCTGCCAGCACTGGTTGCTATAGCTACAGACCTGTTTGATCTCTCCTGATAGGCTGCCACCACTGGTTGCTATAACTACAGACCTGTTTGCTCTCTCCTGATAGGCTTTATAGTGATATAAATAGACCGAAATATAAGAAATACATTTATTAGTTGACTCAAACCGGATAGTCTTGATATCAACAATGACAACAATATAAAAATTTTTATGCTTGACAAAGAAGGAAAACACCTTCGAAACGTTGCAGCTGTGTCTCTTACCTGGTGTCGGCGTCTCCCAGCTATCCTCATCGGATGCATGCATATCGCAAGGAGGTCATGGACTGACTCACTCTTAATTAAGTATAAATTGCATCTTTTCTAAAAAAAATTTATATTGTTGTCATTGTTGATATCAAGACTATCCGGTTTGAGTCAACTAATAAATGTATTTCATATATTTCGGTCTATTTATATCACTATAAAGACTGATGGTAGTACGGAGAGACTTCCATAAAATAGACCGTGGCATAAAAGTATACTAAAAATACAGACAGCTATATACAGAGACTCTCCTGATAGGCTGCCAGCACTGGTTGCTATAGCTACAGACCTGGCTACTGCTGCAGCCTAATAGAAGCCAGTAAACACACCCCTGAATTCAGAACGAAACCAAGAAAACAGGACTGAGATGAGATGAATCAATGTAGTGAGACAACCCCTTTAAGGCAACCTTTAGTATTCTGGCATTGGCGGCACTATAACTCCCAGCATGTCCAGATGGACTATACAACCTGTGATTCTCCAGCAGCAGATAGGGGTACTATAACTCCCAGCATGTTCAGATGGCCTATACGACTTGTAACTCTCCAGCAATTGGGGGTACTATAACTCCCTATGCAACCTGTCATTCTCCAGAAGTCAGGGGCATTAAAACTCCCAGCATGTCCAGATGGATTATACAGCCTGTGGTTCTCCAGCAGTTAGGTGTACTATAACTCCCAGCATGTCCAGATGGATTATACAACCTGTGGTTCTCCAGCAATTAGGTGTACTATAACTCTCAGCATGTCCAGATGGATTATACAACCTGTGGTTCTCCAGCAATTAGGTGTACTATAACTCTCAGCATGTCCAGATGGATTATACAACCTGTGGTTCTCCAGCAATTAGGTGTACTATAACTCTCAGCATGTCCAGACGGCCTATGCAGCCTGTAGTTCTTGAGCTGTTAGGTGTACTATAATTTACAGCATATCCAGGCAACCTATGCAACCTTCGGTGTCATGACATTGGGGGCACTATAACTCCCAGCATGTCCAGATGGCCTATGCAACCTGTGGTTTTCCAGCAATTAGGGGGCACTATAACTCCCAGCATGTCCAGATGGCCTATGCAACCTGTGGTTTTCTAGCAAATAGGGGTACTATAACTCCCTATGTAACCTGTCATTCTCCAGCAATTAGGGGGCACTATAACTCCCAGCATGTCTAGATGGCCTATGCAACCTGTGGTTTTCCAGCAAATAGGGGCACTATAATTCCCTATGTAACCTGTCATTCTCCAGCAAATAGGGGCACTATAACTCATAGTATGTCCAGATGGTCTAGGCAACTTGCAGTTCTCCAACAGCTGCGGGTACTACAACTCCCAGCCTGCTCTAAAAGCCTACTGCTGGCTTTCCCAACTACCGGAGAGCCGCAGATTGCAGACCAGTTCCCTACTGTCCCTCAGCAGATGTTGGGGGTATTTCAAGTGACAGTTCCCTGGTTCATGGGAGGTTAAAATATACAGGCAGCAGCTAATCCGGTTATGAAGCCGCCTATAGTTCTTCCCATTCACTGAGGAGACCATTTTCGGATGAACCCATCAGAATAGATATTGCGATGTATTAGAGGAATGTGTAACAGGATTATTATCCAGTGTAAGTCTCCTGCAGCCGACTGATCTTTTCTCTGCTTCTTAGTGAATTACAATGAGGTTTTGTTCCCCAGTAACACAGAGGATTAGGCAGCGGGGATCACAGTCCTCCAGATTCCCGCAACATCAGCACCAGTTTTATGGAAGGATGTTAATAAGAGAAGCACAGGTATAAGGGGGGCACAGGTCACATCTAGAGCCATGTAGGAGATCTGCAGGAAGGGGGGGGGGGGGTCTTGGTACTGATACGAGTTTATGGGGAGTTAAAGGGGTTGTCTCACTACATTGATTCATCTTATCTCAGCTCTGTTTTCTTGGTTTAATTTTTAATTAAGGGGCGTGATTACTGGCTTCTACTAGGCTGCAGTAGAAGCCAGGTCTGTAGCTATAGCAACCAGTGTTGGCAGCCTTTCAGGAGAGATCACAGGTCTGTAGCTATAGCAACCAGTGTTGGCACCCTATCAGGAGATAGTGAACAGGTCTGTAGCTATAGCAACCAGTGTTGGCACCCTATCAGGAGATAGTGAACAGGTCTGTAGCTATAGCGACCAGTGCTGGCAGCCTATCAGGAGAGATTGAACAGGTCTATAGCTATAGCATGTTAACCAAAAAAGAATACAGTGACAAAAAAGTCATAGGAAAATATATATTGACAATCTTTATTAATTCAATAATAAATATTAAAAACTAATATGTCACAAATAGTACAAATTTAAGGCTAAAAACAATTATTGGCCAATAATATTTACTAATGTTAAATATTATAGGTTATACACCTTAGATGACTTTCTATATTCAGGAATGGTGTGATTTGTCTGCATGTTTGATATGGGCATTATTTTTAATTGTTTTTAGCCTTAAATTTGTACTATTTGTGACATAATAGTTTTTAATAAAGATTGTCAATATATATTTTCCTATGACTTTTTTGTCATTGTATTCTTTTTTGGTTAACATGTTTATGTGATATAATGACTGTTGACTGAGCATTGGACCTTATTAAATTGGTGTTTCTATAGCTATAGCAACCTGAGGAGCTGATGCAGCCCATACAAGAGGGGATATCTAGGAATAGGTCGGACGCTGTTAATGGACATATATTGCAAAGTGACTTGTTTTTGCAAGATCTTTAACATAAAAAGCAGCAATCCTTGTAGCGAGACAACCCCTTTACTATGGGGCACCGCACAACCTTGTTATGCACCCAAAGCAACTTGCATTCCCCAATATCCTTATAAAGTACCAGTTAACCTTTCCAGCTCATACCAGTCACAAAGGGACCTAAACTTTTTTTTTTCTTTGCAAAATGTCCCCATGATGAACGTAACGTTGCAAACAGCTAAACAATGCACGGTCTGGGAGTGTAATTTTTCATGAGTTTCTACAGCAGAGGTGGCAGCAGAGAGGCAACAACCAGGGCTCTATTGATGGAGTATAGCCTGTCTGTCGAAGGAGTGGTGCTGGTGGAGTGCACTGACTAATCTCCAGGAATACTGGAATTTTAAGCTACATACAGGAATGCTTTGCTTGTTAAAGTGATAGTTGACTCAGGGGCATGGTTGGTGGGGTTGGGTCCCAAGTGTTGTGGACCAATTGGAAACCAATAAGACACGCTGCCTTTTGCTGGTTTATTTACATACAGGGCTATAAAAGCAAAGTTCCCACTATAGATTTTGAAGGTAGATCACCAGGAAAGGCCATCAAGTGTGATAGGTGCGGGTCCCACCTCTGTGTCTTGCACCCACCTCATGTACGGGGACTCAAGTGTCTGTTTAGAATGGAGACCCATTCACGCTCGATCGCAACTCTCCATTCTGCTATATGGGAGTTCTGAGTATGAATAGAACAGAATGAAGAGAACACAGCGCTCTCCTGTACTGGGAACTCCCATAAAACAGAATGGAGAACACAGCGCTCCCCTATACTGGGAACTCCCATAGAATAGAATGGAGAGAACACATCGCTCCCCTGTACTGGGAACTCCATAGAATAGAAGGGAGGAGAACACAGCGCCCCCCTGTACTGGGAACTCCTAGACAGATGGAGAGAAACAGCGCTCGTACGGGAACCCTAAATAGAATGGAGAGAAAAACAGCGCTCCCCTGTACTGGGAATCATAGAAAGATGGGGGAAAACACATGCCTCCCCTTTTAGGGGAAACCCCATAGAAAGAATGGAGAGAACACAGCGCTCCCCTGGTACTGGAACTCCCATAGAAAGAGGGAGAGAACACAGCGCTCCCTGTAACTGGGAACTCCATAAATAGAATGAAGAAACAGCCTCCCTACGGGGAACCCCATAGAATAGATGGAGAGAACACAGCGTTTCCCTGTACTGGGAACTCCCAAGAAAGAATGGAGAGAAAAACAGCGCCCCCCTGTATGGAACCCCCATAGAAAGAATGGAGAGAACACATGCCCCCCTGTCTGGGAACTCCATAGATAAATGAAGAGAACCCCAGCGCTCCCTGTACTGGGAACTCCCATGAACAGAATGGAGAGAACACAGCGCTCCCTGTACGGGGAAATCCCATAGACACAATTGGAGAGAACACAGCGCTCCCTGTACTGGGAACTCCAAAAGAACAAAGGGAAGAGAAAACAGCGCTCCCCTGTACGGGGAACTCCCATAGAACAGAATGGAGAAAACACAGCGCTCCCTGTACTGGGAAATCCCATAGAACAAATGGAGAGAACACAGCGCTCCCCTGTACGGGGAACTCCATAGAACAGAATGGAGAGAACACAGCGCTCCCCTGTACTGGGAACTCCCATAGAAAGAATGTGGCAAGAGATGGCCCCTTACTGGGAACTTCCCTTTTGAAATAGGGAGGATCCGGGCCCCCTTTGGGGAAACCTCCCCTTTAGTTTTAAAATGAAAACCGCCCCCTATATGAGGGACCCCTAAGAATTTATATAACCAGCCTCCTATACTTATAAAACATTGTTGATCGGTCCGCCATGTATAAAGCTGCTTTGTCGCTGCTGGGCGGACCTGCGGAGAGGCAGATTTGCAGGATAATTCCAGACACAATGTGATGGGAGAACGCTGCAGACATCATGTGCTCATAATCTGCCAGTGACCTTGATTTCAGCCCGCGTCCTGTCTGTCAGAGAGTTTGCTGGGAAAATGCAAACTATGGGGGAGGGGACAGTTCCAGACCTAAGCGCTTCATATGGGGCAGCCAGACCTTTGGGGTCCCCTCAATTCCAGGGCCTCTGCTCGACCAGTATAGCTAATGGCTGGGATCTGCCGTGGTTTTCCCCGTGATGCAATGGCCAGAATAATTGCATGGATAGAGTCAGACTGAAATTGTATGCAATATTACATAACCACACTATATGCAACACTGCTATGTAGACTACAAGTAAAAAGTATACAGTCAGGGACAGAGGAGGCGATCTAACCAGGACCATGGGGATTTCCAAAAGACCCCCGACAGACCCCCTTTACAGACCGTATTGAGGCTTCCTCTGCCACATCTAAGGACACCAGTGCTATTAGTGGGAAGCAGTTGTGGACCGGGGCCCACTAATGACGCTGATTCGTGGGGCCCACTGCTAGAGGAGCTGATCTTGGGGCCACCATGCAAGCTTCTGTATATGGCAGTACATGACTTTTGCCTTCTGTCCAGACTTGGACTGGCCCATGGGGGAGCAGGAGGAAGCAGAGATAGATAAGCATAAAGCGAGAGACATGTAAAGTATGTGCAGTCATGTAACGTAGCTGTAGGGTGGGCCTCAAGAATCATATCCACGGGTGGGCCCCAAGGATCAACTTGGCTGGTGGGCCCTAAGAATCAACTCCACTGGTGGGCCCTAAGAATCAACTCCACTGGTGGGCTCTAAGAATCACCTCTACTGGTGGGCTCCAGAATCACCTCCACTGGTAGAGTCCCAAGAATCATCTCTACTGGTGGCCCCAAGAATCATCTCTACTGGTGGCCCCAAGAATCACCTTCACTGGTGGGCCCCCAAGAATCAACTCGACTGGTGGCCCAAAGAATCACCTTCACTGGTGAGCCCCCAAGAATCAACTCCACTGGTGGCCCAAAGAATCACCTTCACTGGTGGGCCCCCAAGAATCACCTTCACTGGTGGGAACCAAGAATCATATCCCCTGGTGCCCAAAGGAATTAAGTCTACTGGTGAGCCCCAAGAAAGAACTCCACTGGTGGCCCCCAAGAATCAACTCCACTGGTGGCCCCCAAGAATCAACTCCTCTGGTGGCCCCCACGAATCATCTCCACTGGTGGGCCCTAATTTCTCTGCCTTTCTCCCTCAAAAAAAAAACCATAAACTATATGCCACCGGCTAATCATCCCGAGGGGCCCACCGGTGATTTCCTTTGCTCCCCTGTGAGCTGCTGGAAGCAATGGAAGGCACTTGCTTGGTAGGTTCTAGAACGGCCATTTTGTCCCTGCAGCCTTTCTATTGCCCCAGTTGTCCAGAAAGTAGGTAGAAATTTTCAGTAATATAATTTCTGACCTATTATGTGGAGAATTATTATTTTGGAAATGTGAACTGGGTTTAGCAGACAACTTGGCTTAACATGCACTAAGGACGACATGTATGAACGTTGGTGCTGACCGTCCAGTTCTAAATCTATAGAACAGGTCTACTTCAGCATTTTGACGCTAGATATCTGGCACAGCCCCGTTCATACATGTTGTCCTAAATATCTTATCAGCCGAAGCCCATTCCCAGCACGCCTTCCCTCCTAATTGCCCTGTTCCATCTATGCTTATACCCCAGAAAGTGGCTGTATACTTAATATGAATAAACCTCCCTATTTTGTAGACTGTTATGATGTTCAGAGACGCACTCTTCTCCGGCTCTTAGGAGGCATCTATCACAGCCCCTCCTTTCTTATTGTTCTTTGGGAATCCATATGTTTCTGTCTTAATAGGCTCAGAATCTCCTGGATGGCATTCATCATCGGGAGGAACGCTGTGGTGGCCTCACAATCTGTCCCATACTACTGGGATAAACCAGAGAAAGCACATTCTCTTTTAGTAGACAGTGAGCTGAATGTCAATGCCAGGACGCTGCCGCTAAAGCCGATAATATTTCTTGCTATTGATACTAATACTTTGACCAAGTAAATATAGCTCAGAAGTCATTAAGTCTAAACATTTATGCTTAGATTTTACCATTAAAGGGACACCACCATCATTTTTTTTAATGATATTGATAAGCAATACATGACTATTATATGGATTTTGTTAAAATCAGGTTGTTGTTCTTTATATATATAATTTTTTTTAAAGTTCCCCCATGTACATTACTTTTGGGTTCGTCTCTCTGACTTCCCTCTGTCAGCTCTGATAGCAGCAGTGAGGGTTGTTTGATGGTTCTTTTCCAGGTCCACTATGTACCTGAGAGAGGTGTAAGGCTAGGTTCACACGGCAATAATTTCGGCACGTATTTCGCCCCGCAATTACGCCGTGTGTATGGGGGCGGAGGAGGGGGGCAGCCCGCCGGCTCCATAGACATTCATTATTCTCGGCGCCTATATGCCGTGAATAATTGACCTGTCACTTCTCTCCCCGCTCGTCGTATTGTGTGAGCGGGGAGAGGAGATGTAATTCATAGTTCTCTATGAGAAATGTGGATTACCGTAATTATTGGGATGTATCTCGCCCAGTATTGAGTGCATTACGCCGCGAAATACGAGTCGAGATACGTCCCATTAATTGCTGTGTGAACATAGCCTAAGGGTTTGTTCACTTGACGTATTTTGGCCCATTTTCCGCGCCTAGATGTGCCGTCATTCATATAACACATATTTTCCACTCATCTTTTTGAACGTGCGTGAAAAGAATTGACTTCTCAACTCTTTGCCCGTGTTCACACGGCTTATTCAAGCCGTAATTGCGGGCCGGATCCCGCCCGCAATACGGCTTGAATAAGGGCCGGGGGCGGGTCGGGGGCGCAGCCCCAATGACTTGCATTATCCACGGCGTGTATTGCGCCTGGATAATGCGCATGTCACTTTGTCGCCGCCCGGCGGATTCGCCGAGCGGGAAGGAGCGACGGAATCCACTGTTAGTTGTGGCATTGAAATTATGTGCTTTCAAGTGCGTAATTTTAAAGTGTTGTGTAGTGTTCTCTGGACAGGCCTAGATAACAATTATACTAGATCAACAGGGCAATGACAAGAGCAAAACATAAAAGGAGAAAGAGTTCATCTTTCTGTACTGGGGGAGTTTCCAGCTTTCTTCACACTTATATGGTATCAGTAGAATTATAAGCCGGCTTGAATAAGGGGCGGGTGCTGGGGCGGGGTGGGGGAGCGGCCCGCCGGCCCCATAGACTTTCATTATCCACGGCGCGTATTGCGCCTGGATAATGTGCATGTCATTTTCTCCCCGCCCGGCGGATTCGCCGAGCGGCGAGGAGCGACGGAACTCACTTGTTCTCTATGAGGAACTGTGGATTACCGTAATATCTGCAGACGGATTGGCGCCATACTGCAGCCCAAATCCGGCGCGCAGTACGGCGCCAATCCGCGGCAAAATAAGCCGTGTGAACATGCCTTAAGTGTGAAGAAAGCTGGAAACTCCCCCAGTACAAAAAAAGATGAACTCTTTCTCCTTTCATGTATTGCTCTTGTCATTGCCCTTATGATCTAGTGTAATCGTTATCTAGGCCTGTCCAGAGAACAATAGGGCGATCATTCTGTCATTGCCTACTATTTGTAATGAGACTACATGCAGTTAAGCAGCAGCTACAGTAAACTGAGGTTAGTCTTTTCTGCCATTCAAGAGTTTTATCTCTTTATGATCCCAATTAGAGAAGGACACGAATTTATAAGTAATTGAATTCCATATAACCGCCGGAATAATAAAAAATACTGCCAAAAATTCTAAAAATAAATTTTTTGATTTGGTTTTAACAAAAATAAACCCTTTATAGGGGTTATCGCATGATAACAACCCCTGTACATAAACTTCTTACAAGCTCTATAGTATGAGTGATTTCACACAGTGCGTTTTTGGAACGTTTTTGATGCGTTTTGTGTGCAGGAAGGCACAGCAATTAATGCTGTACATTGCTGCACAAAAAACGCGGCAAAAATTGTGACAAAAATCGCAGTAAAATCACGATTTTTGCCTTTTTTTTGTGCAGCAATGTACAGCAAAACGCATCAAAAATGCACAAAAAATGCACTGTGTGAAAGCACCCTAGGGCCATGTTCACACAGCGTTATTGTGGCGTGTACAGTACGGCCGCAATTATGTCGGGTGATTTGGGAGTCACGCTAATCCGCGCGTATTCCCGCCCGGATTACCGTAATTTCGGCGCACAACTCGCCCGTATTACAGCGCAAATACGACGCGAAATGCGCGCCGAAATACCCCCGTGTGAACATAGCCTATGGCTGCATTCACCCACTCAGTTTTTCAGATGCAGCTTTTGAAGCCAAAACCAGGAGCAGATCATAATTAGGGACAATAAGGGTGCTTTCACACGGTGCGTTTTTGATGCGTTTTTTGTGTAGTAATGTACAGCATTAATTGCTGTGCCTTCCTGCACAAAAAAACGCATAAAAAAACGCAAAAAAAAAAACGCTCCATGTGAAAGCCCTCAAAGGAAAGACTGAAACTTCTCCTTGTTATAAATCCATTCTTGGTTTCTGCTGCTGCAGCCTGAGGAGACTGTGAGCTGCACTGCATCACTCAATGTCAGGCAGCTGCTGCTAAAGTTGATTATATTTTCTAAAGTATATCCTAATGAATTGATGCCACTCTTAATTAGTTCATAAAGGAAAGGCAACATCGGGAGATATGGACATGGGTATGATGTGGTCGAAAGCCATATTAAAATGCATAGGAGTCGGGGCTAACTTTTGTTTCCTCAGGATAACTGCTGTCATCTCTGTTTTGCAGGAAGACAAGATGATGCCATCCAGCTGGTGTTAACACGTGCATGCTCAATACAGGGACAGATGGACACCAGGCAGCCTGGCCTGATAGACTATGCTGGGAAATATGGCCATAAAATAACCCATGATTAACCCTTTAACCCCTAGTTATGAATCGTCACTTTTTTGCAGATGGTGGAGCACTCACCCTATATTCTGTAGGACATGAGCCACAATGGTCCGCCACACAGTCCTTTGATGGGCCCAGGTTTTGATAGGATACAGGGGCCCAGTTAACAACGAACTGTATACAGATGTTGGGCCATCACATTCATTACCTCTAGGCAGAGGTGTAACTTCTAGCTCTTAGGCCCTAGTGCAAAAAGGTAAATGGGGCCCCTCAGCTACAGTCTCATTTACAAGCAGCAGAGAAAAGCCGTCTCACGGTGGCCGTGTGCACGGACCGAAAACAGTGCACATACTGACCGGAATTTGCACTATGCCGTGGGCACGGGCCCTAAGGCCTTGTTCACACGGCAGATTTGGGTGCGGGTTTCGACCCGGTTTCCGCGGCCAAAACCTTGGCCAAATCGCGCCCAGTTTAGTAACATGGTTTCCTATGGGACACCGCGTTACTGTGCACACGCAGCGGGTTTGGCCGCGGCATTGGGGCCGCGGCCTTGCCGCGCGTGTTTGAGGACTCTCCTGTCAATTCTGACAGCGAGTCCTCAGCGCGGCGGCCGCGCGGTGTCCGTGCCATAACCTCGCCGCGCCCTCGCTGCAAACCCGTGTCGGCAGACGCGAGTTTTGGACAAGGTTTTGGGTGCAGCAACCGCGCCGAAACCCGCTGCCAAACCCCAGACGAAATCCGCCGTGTGAACCTGGCCTAAGAGTTACATTCAGTTTGCCTATAGCAAAAACAGATCTGAGTGCAGAATGAAGCACTGATGAGTCACGGTACCGGTCAGCACTCCCCTCCTGCTAATATAGCACAGATATTGCCTGCTGGAGATTGTAATCATCCATCCCTACACTAAATTATTACAGAGCCCTCCATGTCAAAAATGTAAGTAATTGGTCGGCCCACATTTTCGGGCTCTAGATGTAAATAGTTATGTTCCCGTTCAGTGACAGCATGCAGACAGGTTGTAAATTTTAAAAAGTTGCAACGGAAAGTATATTAGGAAGTTGCAGAATGTTTCACTATATAATCATGTATGTCTATGTCCCCTGATGCTCTACATGTCAGATGGTACAGGAGAGTATCTGGTTGTGCAGGGCGACATGTCAGATGGTACGGGAGAGTAACTGCTTGTGCAGGGCGACATGTCAGATGGTACGGGAAAGTATCTGGTTGTGCATGGCGACACGTCAGATGGTACGGGAGAGTATCTGGTTGTGCATGGCGACACGTCAGATGGTACGGGAGAGTATCTGGTTGTGCATGGCGACACGTCAGATGGTACGGGAGAGTATCTGGTTGTGCACCGCGCCACGTCAGATGGTACGGGAGAGTATCTGGTTGTGCATGGCGACATGTCAGATGGTACGGGAGAGTATCTGGTTGTGCATGGCGACATGTCAGATGATACAGGAAAGTATCTGGTTGTGCATGGCGACATGTCAGATGGTACGGGAGAGTATCTGGTTGTGCATGGCGACACGTCAGATGGTACAGGAAAGTATCTGCTTGTGCATGGCGACACGTCAGATGGTACGGGAGAGTATCTGGTTGTACATGGCGACATGTCAGATGGTACGGGAGAGTATCTGGTTGTGCATGGCGACAAGTCAGATGGTACGGGATAGTATCTGGTTGTGCATGGCGACATGTCAGATGTTACAGGAAAGTATCTGGTTGTGCATGGCGACACGTCAGATGGTACGGGAGAGTATCTGGTTGTGCATGGCGACATGTCAGATGGTAGGGGAGAGTATCTGGTTTTGCATGGCGACACGTCAGATGGTACGGGAGAGTATCTGGTTGTGCATGGCGACACGTCAGATGGTACGGGAGGAGTATCTGGTTGTGCATGGCGACACGTCAGATGGTTACGGGAGAGGTATCTGGTTGTGCATGGCGACACGTCAGATGGTACGGGAGAGTATACTGGTTGTGCATGGCGACATGTCAGATGGTACGGGAGAGTATCTGGTTGTGCATGGCGACATGTCAGATGGTACGGGAGAGTATCTGGTTGTGCATGGCGACATGTCAGATGGTACGGGAGAGTATCTGGTTGTGCATGGCGACACGTCAGATGGTACGGGAGAGTATCTGGTTGTGCATGGCGACACGTCAGATGGTACGGGAGAGTATCTGGTTGTGCATGGCGACACGTCACATGGTACGGGAGAGTATCTGGTTGTGCATGGCGACACGTCAGATGGTACGGGAGAGTATCTGGTTGTGCATGGCGACATGTCAGATGTTACAGGAAAGTATCTGGTTGTGCATGGCGACATGTCAGATGGTACGGGAGAGTATCTGGTTGTGCATGGCGACATGTCAGATGGTACGGGAGAGTATCTGGTTGTGCATGGTGACATGTCAGATGGTACGGGAGAGTATCTGGTTGTGCATGGCGATACACATAAGGCTGGAATGAAGCTGTAGTTCCCTGCCCAGTGGGAGTCTGGAGCGCTGCTGTGCATAAGAGCTACTGAAGGGATCCTTGTACCTACATTTAAGGATCGGTGCGGGTCCGGGATGTCAGTCTTTTGGCATGCACATAGACTTTCTGTAGGAAGATTCTTTTCATTTTAGGTTAAAGAGAATGTCAGGTGCTTTATGGTGCCCGAACAAGGGACAGCATGAAATACTGGAGCTGGACACCAGGGCCATCTTTTCCATTGGCCACACTAGGCAGTTGCCCGGGGACCCCACAAGTATAGGGGCCCCTGGAGGTGTCTGTTTGCTCTCCAGGAATACAAGATAATCATTCCCTGATCCTTGGTTGGCCTTTGCCCATATTTACTGTTTGTGTAATTTTTAGCGATGTGCAAACAGATTAAAAACCTTGGTGGAGAAGGGTGCCAAAGGTTCCCTGCCACCTTGCCATATCAGTCTTGTAGAATGCAAAGCTGCTGGTGTCCTAGACATATAGTGGACGTGATAACTGGTTGTTTTTGGGGAGTGGATAGAGGCATGACCTAATGTGATGTCATGTATATCGACAGGGCCCACTGCAGTGATCTGCCCAGGGGCCCATAATGCTGTTAAGACGGCTCTGCTGGAGACTACCCAGTCCCAATCATGTGTTTCTTACCCTGATGTGCTGCAGTGTTTTGCACAGCTTTCCTTATTCACCTCTGCTAGAGAAGAGTTCAGATTTGCCAAACCAATCAAGATAACTCCTGACTCCAATTCTCCCATACAAGTCAATCTAGCTAGGTTACAATGGGACAACATATGTAAACATACTATGTTCGCTCACATTTTATTTTCCACAAAAAATCTTTAAATTTTAACATTTTGAATTTCTCTAGTGCTCTACCATCAGATTGTATCAGTGGTCATCAGCAATTTCATCTTACATGAACATTTGCCATAATGGTAAACATAGAAATAGATTCTTTACTGTAACTGTGGGAGTCTCTGGAAGAGGAACTTGTCATGGTGAATTCACTAACAGAGTTCAAAAGGGACTGGATACATTTTCTGATGTAATAATATAACAAGTTTTAGTGAAAACAGGTTGTGGAGATGGGTCTGGATACATTTCTATAGTGTATTAATAATAACAAGTCATATAGTACTCGGGATTTGGAGAAGGGTCTGGATAATTCTATAGTGTATTAATATAACAAAGTTATGTGACCAGGATTATGCGAAGAAGGGTCACTGGATAAATTTCTAGATGTAATATAACAAGTGTTTAGCTGACAGGATTCTGAGAGAGAAGGCGTATGGATACTATTTCTAGATGTAATAATAGATCAAGTTTTATGTGACCGATATTTATGGAGAGGGGTTGGATACGATTTACTAATAGTGTAATAATTTGATCAACGTTATAGTGATCCCAGGTTTGGAGATGGTGTTCTGGATACATTTCTAGATGTAATAATAAACATCGTTATATAGTGACCATGGATTCTGGAGAAGCGGTCCTGGATACATTTCTAGAATGATAATATTAGATCAAGTATATGTATGTGACCAGGTTTCTGGGGTAAGGGTCTGGATTCTACCTATAGGACCAATAGGCGGGACTGGATGGATCTCTGTCTTTTTTCGGCCTTACCATACTTTTAACCATGATATTATGCTATTACCCACTTTTTCTCTGTGTCCCTAAACTCTGTCGATCAATCTATCTACCTATCTATGTTATATCCAATCTCTAGCTACCCACTCTATCTATCTATCTATCCCTAAAACATGGAGAACAATTAACTTCTACGTCCAGTTGGAGGGGGGGAGTGGTTACCTTCCTCTGCGATAAACAATATTGCCCCCCATCAATAGGCTGTACTGGAATGGAGTCTGTTTGTTTTCAGCTCTTACAAACTATGTAACTATGTAACCATATAATTATCTATCTATGACATATCTAATCTCTATTTATCCTCTTTCTTTCTATGTACTATCTATCCCTTAAAATCGTGCGACAATTGGCTTCACCTCATTGGGGTTTTTTAACTTCTCTGGATCAACACTATAGCGCAATAGGCTGAACTGGATGGACGTCTGTCTTTTATCACCCTTATTATTATTATTATTATTATTATTATTATTATTTATTTTTTGAGCGCCCTTGGTTCCAGAGCGCTGTACATTCAGGTTTCATACATAACATAGGTCAAAACAAGCATAAAGGTGACAAGTTACTAACTAACAATGGTACAGAAGGAGAGGAGGTTCCATGCCGTGATGGGCTTACACTCTAAAAGGAAGGTGGGAATGAGACAAGGTGAGGCGGACAGAATGGTTGTGGATAGTGTAGTGACAGCTAGGGTTATTCGTTGGTTGTAGGCAATCATGAAGAGATGGGTTTTCAGGTTGCTTTTGAAGGCCCTGGGTGAAGTCCCCCCCCCCCCCCTGGTATGGGGCGGGAGTCGTCTGAATGTGGTTGGGGCAGTGGAGTTCCAGAGTGTGGGTGAAGCACGGGAGAATTCTTGGAGAGGTTGTTAGGAGGAGCTGATAAGGGGACGGAGCCAGGAGAGAAGGTCTTGTGAGGAGCGGAGAGTGAGTGGGGGCAGATAGATATTTGCGAAAAATTAAGGCCAGAGAATGTATGGAGGGGAGGAGAGGTATGGGAGAGCTTGCTAGGTCAAGCCGTTGCTAACTTGAACTGGATTCGCCCTGCGGCAATGGGAGCCAGTGAAGGGTATTGGAAGAGGGGAGAGGCCAGGGGGAGTAGTCGACGGAGAGAGGTGGTAAGAGGGCTCAGTGCAGAGTTAAGGATGGTATTAGGAGGGGAGCGAGGTGCAAGCTGGGAGGCCACTGCAGACAGGGATGTTGCAGTAGCTATGGCGTGAGATGACGAGGGCCAGGACGAGCATTTTTGATGCCTTCGAAGTTAAGGAATGAAGGATACGGGAGATATTTATCAGGTGGAGGCCAGGCCAGGTGGCTGGTGAGGGTGTTGGATGTGCGGTTTGAAGGGCCAGATTGGAGTCAAGGGTTATCCCATAGGCCAGAGGACTTGGGTGGAGCTGGTGAAGAGGGTGTAGCCATTGACTGTGATAGAGAGATCATGTGAGGGATGGAAGTGGACGGTGCGAAAAAGGAGGATGATGAGTTCTGTTTTCTCCACGTTTAGCTTCAGGTGTACTGAGGGAGAAGTAGGAGGATATGGCGACGAAAGAGTAGTCAGGGATCCGGGAGAGTAGAGAGGTAATATCTGGGCCGGAGATTGATTTGAGTTGGGTATCGTCAGCATCAGGTGGCGTAATGAAAGCCGATGTGAGGCTATTAGTTGGACCCTAGACCACTATAGCTGTAGGATAGAAAAGAGTTGTGAGGCCCAGGACAGACCCACTGGGGTACACCAACAGGAGAGTAGGGCAAGAGGAGGAGGTGGTGCGTGGCTGAGAGGACGCTGATTGTCCTTTCAGTGAGGTACAGTGGATATCCAGGAAAGGGCAAGTCGTGGATGTGAGGGATCTATTCACCTTTCTTCATATGTATGTCTATCTATCTAATCTATCCCACCCTAAAAGGAGGACACTTGGCTTTTACCTCATGGGGGTTTTTGCCTTCTTCTGGATCAACATCATAGCACAATAGGCTGAACTGGATGGACATATGGGTTATTTTCAGCCTTACAAACTGTGTAACTATGAGTTTATCATTGAGAAACTAACAAAAACCCATACATATTAACTTTACACTATCTTATCTCAAGCTCCAAGTTTTGTAGCAATCATCATCCAATACAGACAGAAACAGTAAATATCATTGCACTGTCAGATTTGTTGTTTTTCCTGTATCTCTTCCTGCGCTGTAGTAACCTATATCCGCCTCCAGAGGGCGTCTGCTCCATTCTGCTGCCTCCGTATATCTGACGCGTATCCTCGTCACATCCCCTCCCCCCCCCCTCCAATGTTTTTTTTTTTTTCCTTTGTTCCTTTTCTTTACTACCAGAAAACCATTCATAACCTGCTAAGTAACAGAGAAGAGAAGGGGAGCTGGCATCTGTAGCAGGCTGCACACCCCCTGCCAACCAGGACACCCCCCAGAATGAAGCCCCTGCAGACACAGTGACCTCTGGGGTAAGGAACGGTCCTGGGCTGAGGGGAGGGAGCCTGCAGCATCCTGCACTGGTGAGCAGACTCCATATTCCGGATGTCTTCTCCTAGGTCCCAGCTCTGGTGGTCAGTAGAGTCCTGACATTGCCCTGCTGGTCGCTGTGGTCTATGTTGGTGGCTGGGGGTCTGTATGTGCCCTGTTTTCCTGGGGATTGTATATGTTGGTGTTTTGGGCAAAGTCCAGGCTTGACAAGAAGGATTGGGGACCTAGATGGCAGAAAGTGCCCAGAATTGGTGTAATGTTTCTCTGCACTGATGGCATGGCTGGGCTAGACCCAAGAGGATGGCACTGACAAAGTTATAATCAGCACCTCTTTCCTGTGTACAATGGATGGACACTGAGCTTTGTTCCGAATTCGCGTCTAACTTATTCATTCTTCAAAATTAGTTAGAATGGAGGTACCGCTTTACTATTTTCTCTATTACCATCACGCATTTTATTATAATAGTTAAGCTTTTTCAATAAATCCCTTGCGAAATCCGTGCTGGTTTGGACTGCGTATCTGGCTTTGTTATTCAGGAGCTCCCCCCCCCCCCCCTTTTATCAGCATTCTTTATAAATCTTTAGGCTGCGCAGTTTTATTATTTACATCATCCTAATGCGAATATATATGGATGGCTTTCCTTTGCGCAGCTCCGCACTCTATATTGGTTAAAAGCACCATGGGGGCAGCGAGGGGGCTTGTGCACCTGGCACTTGATTGTGAGCTTGGATACAAAGGGGGGGATGGGGGATCGGTTCAGGATTTTTCATGTGGGAATTGGTTAAGAGTGATACTGAAAGGGTTACGCTCCTCCTGATTTGCAGCGGTAGGGGTTATGCCAATCTGGGGCTTAACAAGGAGAGTTGCCCAGGGTCTATTGGCAGGGCCAGGGCTTAATGAGGGATTGCTGGTGTGAGAGCAATTTGTTCTTCTGGTTTGTCTTGTCTTAGCAGCGGTCAATGTCCAGAAAAGCTGGGTGGCAAAAACATGTCAAAGGTTTCCTGGGTCCCTGAATGATAAGTTTATAGTGAGGGTGTATTACTACGTAACCGGGCTGCTATACCATTCAGGAGTCTGAGAAAGCTGAGTGGCAACAGTCCCCATTGGTGGGAGAAGGGTGACGCCCAACTTTTTTGGATCCTTCAATGATGTATTACTGTGTAACCGGGCTGCTATACCATTCAGGAGTCTGAGAAAGCTGAGTGGCAACAGTCCCCATTGGTCAGAGGAGGGGGGGGTGACACCCAACTTTTTTGGATCCCTCAATGATGTATTACTGTGTAACCGGGCTGCTATACCATTCAGGAGCCTGAGAAAGCTGAGTGGCAACAGTCCCCATTGGTCAGAGGGGGGGGGTGACGCCCAACTTTTTTGGATCCTTCAATGATGTATTACTGTGTAACCGGGCTGCTATACCATTCAGGAGTCTGAGAAAGCTGAGTGGCAACAGTCCCCATTGGTCAGAGGGGGGGTGACACCAAACTTTTATGGGTCCGTCAATGATGTATTACTGTGTAATCAGGCTGCTATTTAGTCAGGAGCTTCAGAAAGCGGAGTGACAACAAAGTCCCCATTGGTGGGAGGGAGGTGACACCCAACTCTTTGGATCCCTCTATGATGGTTATGTTTATATTGATGGTGTATTACTAGATCACCAAGCTGCTATGCCATTCAGGAGCCTGAGAAAGCTGAGTGGCAACAAAGTCCCCTTTGGTAGGACGGGGATTGACGCTCACCTTTTTTGGATCCCTCAATGATGGTAATGTTTGGGGCAAGGATGTGTTACTGTGTAACCAGGCTACTATTCGAGAAAACTGAGTAGCAACACTCCGCATTGGTGAGCGGAGGGTGACACTTGGATCCCTCAGTGATGGTAATATCTGGAGTAAGGGTGTATTACTGTGTAATCAGGCTGCTATTCAGTCAGGAGCTTGAGAATGTGGAGTGGCGACAAAGTCCGTTTTGGTGAGAGGGAGGTGACACAACTTTTTTTTGGATCCCTCTATGATGGTTATGTTTACAGTGAGGGTTTATTACTAGATCACCAAGCTGCTATACCATTCGGGAGTCTGAGAAAGTGGAGTAGCAACAAAGTCCCCTTTGGTGTGGAGAGGGGTGGGTGACACCCAACTTTCTTAGATCCCTCAATGATGGTAATGTTTGGAGCAAGGGGGTATTGCTGTGTAACCAGGCTGCTATACCACTCAGGAGTCTGAGAAAGATGAGTGGCAACAAAGTCCCCTTTGGTGGGTCGGGAGTGACACCTTTTTTGGATCCCTCAATGACAGTAATATCTGGAGTAAGGGTGTATTGCTGTGTAATCAGGCTGCTATACCATGTAGGAGTCTGAGAAAGCTGAGTGACAACATATCTAGTCCCTTTGTGAAGCACAACTTTTCTGGGTTTCCCACCCTTGAACTTGATGGACATATGTCTTTTTTCAACTAGACTTTGTTTTGAGTAAGGGTGTGTAATCAGGCTGCTATACCATTCAGGAGTCTGGGAAAGCTGAGTGGCAACAAATCAAGTCCCCTTGTGATGTACAACTTTCCTGGGTTCCCCACCCTTGCTTGAACTTGACGGACACAGGTCTTTTTTTCAACTGTACTATGTTTGGGGTGAGGGTGTATTGCTGTGTAACCAGTCTGCTGTACCGTTCAGGAAGCTGAAGCTGAGAAGTAACAAATGCTCCCCTTTCCAGTATGGGGGGGTGAGGCACAGCTCTCCTGGATTCCTTAATGATGGTTATGCTTGAACGGAGGGCATATTGCTGTTACGACATTCAGGAGCCTGAGAAAGCTCATGAAGCTGAGGTCTTCAGTAGTGGGTGAGCTATATCTCACCCTGATGCTAATATGAAAACCAAAGAGGAATGTTGCTGCAAGCATGCACTGCCACCTCTAGGAGTCCATGTTACTAACAGCCAACTTTCTGACGAAGCTTTTAAAGAGGTGTTCATTTCTTGCCCTTTGAAAGCATATTGCCTGGAGTCTGATAGATGTGGATCCCACCTCCGTGACCTGCACCTATGTTAGAAAAGGCCCCAAAATGTGTTTGTCCATCAGAATGACGAGAGAGCTCACGCTTCTTCTCATTCTGTTTCTGCAGGAGTTCTGTGTATGTTGGTATAAAACTCAGCAGCTCCCCTGCATACTGCGCAATCCATAGACACAGAACGATACAAAACCAGCCGCTCCCTTGTCCTGCCATGGAACACCAGATAGAACAGGATGGAGAGAACATACAAACAATATAAACAACAGAAACCAAACAAAAACGCTCCCCTGTACTGGGAACTCCCATGAGAACATAATGGCAGAGAACACAGCGCCTCCCCTGTGACTGGGACACTCCCATTGAACAGAATGGAGAGAAACACAGCGCCCCTGTACTGGGAACTACCATTAGATAACAGAATGGAGAGAATCAGACGCCTCCCACTGCTACTGGGGACTCCCATAGAAAGATTTGGAGAGAAGCACAGCCGCCTTCCCCTGCTTATCTGCGAGAACTCCCATAGAAACAGGAACGCAAACAACACAGCACTCCCTTGTACTGGGAAGTCCATAGAACAGAATGAGAGGAGAACACAGCGCTCCCCTGTACTGGAACTCCCATAGAACAGAATGGAGAGAACACAGCGCTCCCCTGTACTGGGAACTCCCATAGAACAGAATGAGGGAGAGGGAGACCTATATCTTATATGAAAACCAAAGGGGGTGTTACAGTCGTTCTATACCATTCAGAATCCTGGGACAGTTGTGTGACAAATTCCTTTACAGACGTCACTGGGGAGATGTATGGCGACCCGGCTGCTGTACCTCTCTGGAGTCTGGGAAAGCTCGATACCGACAAAGAAGCCTCCTATTTTGGAACATCGCCAACCAGTTTACTGGGTGTGGGGTTGCATGGCCTGGGGCATACTAGACTGCCATATACCATTAGAAACTGTGGAAAGCTTTGTGATGGGCTGTGGTTGCATCCTTAATGATGCCACCCAGCTTTTCCAGGACCTTATTTCCTGATGATTTGCCCCCTTCTTTGTGCCCTGGTGAGGGAGGGCACTGGCTGGATAAGGGGTAAGATCTGGGTCTGAACACGCAGCCTGTCATGTTCTGGCTGACAGCCCCCCTGCCTGAGGAGAGGCAGCCGTCACCAGGCAGGAGGTGTTTGTTCTTGGGTTGCCAGCATCGAGCTGCCCAGGCTTGTGGATGAGAAGTTTCTTTGTCGAGCTACTTGAGTAACAACTGCTCAGATCGTGGTGTAATGTCATCCGACTATAATAAAACTACAACTCCCAGCATGCCCACCCCGGCTTTCCTCTATTCACAGGTCCTTGTCCTATTGCAATGTTTGTCATAACTTCCATCTTTTGGATCCATTACCTGACCTCTGGACTTGGCATGGGGTCTGTCTTGTTCCATTGTGGTGAGATTTGAACTCTTCCATAGTCCAAAGGGTTGCCCAGGGTTATGGAAGCAGCACCACACTTCGCTCTTGTTGTGTATGGTATTGGAGCTCAGCCCTACTCGCTTCAATGGAGCCTACCTGCAATACCAGCCTCGAACTGAAGACAAGTGTGGTGCTGTTTCTGGAAGAAAGCAGCCCTGTTTCTCTATTCTTAGACAATTTCTATTTGATCTGCTCTATTGACACCATTTAGAGGTACAAGGTGTAACGGCGCCTCCTTTGTCTGTAGGCTGAAGCGGATATTGCAGTGTGGCCTCATTCACTTGTATCGTCTAGGCTTCAATATGAAACACTAAGCTATGTTCACACGGCGTAATTGCGCCGCGTACAGTACACCCCAATTTTACGGGGGGTTATTTGGAGCCCGTGATCAGCACGTACTCCCGCGACGCAGGGGGGTGCGGCAGCCCGCCGGCTCCATTGACATGCATTACCCGCGGTGCGTATTCGCCACAAGTAATTGACATGTCCCTTATCTCCCCGCACGTACAGTACAATCATATTGTATGAGCGGGGAGAGGAGGCGTAATCCATGGTTCTCTAATAAGTACTGTACGCACCGCAGTACATTGTGTGAACATACCCTGAGTAAGACACTGTTGATAAATCTGCCCAACAGTGTGTGTGTGTATATTTATGTATGTATGTATATATATATATATATATATATATATAATATTGTGTGTACATGCCTGTGTGTTTAGATAGATACATATATTGTGTATGTATATATACATATTTGTTTTGAATGTTCATGTGTGCATGCATAGATATATACACAAACTGTATATGTATTCCTAAGCGTAAAATGTGTATGTATAGATACATATATTGTGTGTGTGCTTATAGATAGAGCTATAGTGTGTACATGTGTATGTCTGTAAGTTTAGATAGTGTGTGTATATATATTTGTTTTAAATCTCTATGCATATAAGGTGTGTATGTATAGATACATATATTGTGTGCCTATAGATGTATAGTGTGTGTGTATATAGTGTATACATGCATATGTGTGTGTATAGATACATATATTGTGTGCCTATAGATGTATAGTGTGTGTGTGTGTGTATATAGTGTATACATGCATATGTGTGTGTTTAGATAGATACATAGTGTGTGTATATATACATATTTTTTTGGAATGTTTATGCATATGTGTGCATAGATAGAAATGCATATATAGTGATATATTATAATATTTATATATATATATATATATATAATATATTTTTTAATATATATATGATATAGTGTGTATGTATATATGCATACAATGTACAGATAGATACATATAGTGTGTGTATATATATTTATATATAGATATATATTATGATTTAGTGAGTGTGTATAAATGCATATGATCTAGTGTGTGTATGTACAGATAGATACATATAGAGTGCATTTCCCTTTAAGAGCCCTTGGTGATTAGTGGCGGCTTCTCTCTGACACTCTTGTTGCTGTTGCTTTATATTCGGGTCCCATGTAGCAAACATAAGCTGAGCTCCTGACAATTGCAGGCTTTGGTGGCTTGCATATAATTACACCCGGCGTGATCCTGTATAGCAGCGGCGGCGGCCAGGGCTGGGTGTGTAATGTTTATGTTGTGCTTCTCTCCTATGCGTTGTTCAGTTACTAGGGAAGCTGCGGTGTGACCGTCTCTGCAGGGAGCCACTGTGGCCCTAATTATATCCCCCATTGACCTGAACATGGCTCATCCTATGCTGCACTGTGCTGTAGCTGTAAATCTGATTTTTGTTCTGGGGATCTGTTCTGTTATTCAGGACCAGGTGATTGCCTTTTTTGAGTAAATTATTTTCTTTGAGAACTGGGTGGCGTCGTTACAGATTTGTCACCAAGGGTGGTATCGGGGCAACACTCCTGCCGGGGACCATGATTCAATTTTAATAACGTACATGATTCAAGATAAAAAATTGTAATAGGTGGAGTGGGCAATATGCTTCGGCTGGGGGGCCCCTTTAAAGGGGTCGCTCACAAATTTGTTTCCTCTAAATCGTCCTTTTTCTTGGTTTTTTTTGAATTAGGGGGTGTTTACTGGCTTCTCTGACTGCAGTAGAAGCCAGGTCGTCTATAGCGACCATGTGGGAGCCCATCATGTGGTTAAAAAAAGGTCTGTAGCTATAGCGCCAGTGTGGCAGCCTATCAGGGCGATGAAAAAGGGCTATAGCTTACGACCAGTGTGGCAGCCTTAGGAAGATGAAACAGGGCTTTAGCATAGCGCCATGGGCGGGGCCATCAGGAAAAAATTAAAAAAGGGCTGAACTATAGCGACCGTGTTGGCAGCCTTTCAGGAGAGATAAACAGGTCTGTAAACTATAGCGACCATCGGGGGCCTATCATGGAAGAGTAAAGGGGCTGTACTATGCGACCTGAGGGCTGATGCAGCCCTACAAGAGGGGAAATCTAGGAATAGTTGGGCGTGTTAATGGCGCATTTGCAAAGTACTTGTTTTTACAATCTCTTTAACAAAAAAGCCAATCCCGAGTGAGATACTTTTTAAAGTAAACTGGCACCCACCTGATTGGGGCAGTTCTTTGTGTTAGACAAAGCCCATGTTAAAATGCAGTCCATAATCCGACAGCATTGTAACATAGCTGGGCTGCGGTATTTTGTGCACATTTTTTGTTAAATTTCCGCAGCTGGGCCTCAGCCCCCGGGATTGAAGTACAGGGAACCCCGGCAATCCTGTGGAAGATCCGGCGGGGTTTTAAAAGACGGCAAAAAACCCGGCCGTGTGAAGCAGCACGGGGTTTTTTTGCGGCCTCTAGTACACCTCATGGGTACGTTGTTTTTCGGGTGATTTTAAAGACGGGGAATTGCCATAAATCCGATGAAAAACTGGTGCTATGTAGACACAGCCTCATAGAACAGGAAGAGCTGAGCAGATGGATATATTGTTCTGTTGGCAAAGACTCGGAAGAACTTGATATTTAAAGGGGTTGTCTCACTACAAAGATCATAGTTGAAAATGAGGGGAATAAAAATGTCCATGGTTACCCTTATCCTATGGTTTATGAGAACGGGATGTGGATGTAGCGTTCTGAACAGATCGCAGTCCCACGTAAATCAGACAAAACACAGCTGTACTGCGCAGTCACACGTACAACACAAACAGAACGCAGCTGTACTGTGCAGTCCCATGTAAAAACTTTTGAGACAATTGTGCAGTTCCATGTAAACACAAACGGATAAAGCGTATAGTTGTGTTCTGCGGATTTGTGGAGGTCAGATGTGTAATAATCTGCAGGATATATCGTGACAGGAAAAAAAAATCGCCCATCTTTCCCAGAGTCCTGAAGGTCAAATGCCCATTCTAGTTAGAAAGCCTTTAGAGAGCGAGAAATTTAGATTTACACTATGGAGTTACACTTAGCTTTTCACCTCTAATAATTCCTTAGGCTTTGTCAACACAGCAAATACTGAGATGCCATCATATTTCGGATGGCATTTTGTCATTTGCTGTGTGCACATAACCTTAGTCTCTGACAGCTGAGAACCTCTCACTTCCCCCAGCGGGTGTTTGCTGGGAGGAGAAACACACCCCTCCATTTCGCAAGCTCTGCCTTTTGGCAGCCGGCACTAAAGGCTGCCAAATGCTGTAGCGAGACAACCCCTTTAATTTAAATCCCTGCTTGTTCTGGGTTAAGGAGTCCGGTGGGTGGGGTGATCAGTAATTGACGCTAATCTTTTTATGCACAGTCATACAAGAGAGGCTGTCAATCACTGATATTCCTGCCTACCGGACTCCTTAACCCAGAATAAGCAGGGATTTAAATAAATTAAAGGGGTTGTCTCGCTACAGCATTTGGCAGCCTTTTGTGCTGATTCTTCCGATTCTTTCCCTATAAAGTAGTTTACTAATCTACTCCGCTCCTCCTGCTCTGTAACCTGCTGCCCACAGATCAGAACAGTGTGTTCAATGTGACAGCTTCCCTTTAAATTACCAATGGCAGCTATGTTTGGCACCCGATTTCTGACAAATCTGCTTTGTGATTCATCCCTACATTCCATACAGAGGTTGCACTGGTACTTTCTAAGGCTGCGTCCCCACGGCAAGGGACAAATAACGGTCGGTCTATCCGACCGGTATTTGTCCTGTTTTGCGACCGTCCCCACGGCCCAGGGGGGGAGAGAGCTTTTTTCCGCGATGAGCCCTCCCCCTTCGCATTCACATGCACCGATTCCGTCCGAAAATCAGACGGAAGAATGTGCATGTAGAATATTTTTCGGGCAGAAAACCCATGTAGTGGGGACTGCTGCACAGGTTTCCCATAGAAGCCCGTTGTGCTCATTTTCGGACGATTTTTCAGGCGGGCTGCAAACCTGTGCAGTGGGGACATGCCCTAAATGGGTCCCAAAAGCATAAAGGACAACTCCCCCAACTTGTCTGAGCGATTCCTGAAATCAGTCGAATCTCTACCGATTCCTAAATTCTACTTCTCTCCATTCTTGTGCTTCTCTTTACGCCAGGATGCTGCGTCAGAGAACCTCTGTTGGGAGTATAGGTGGAAATACAGGAGTGGCCATAGAAAGCAGCGAACCACATGTAGCACAATGCGCCCTTTTTTTCATTACCTCACTTAGAGGCCGCAGGAATTTGCCAATTGGCACCAGCAAAACCAGTGGTGAATAAAAGGTCCTTCTCAAGAAGGAACATTTGCTTAACAGGTCGGCTTCTAGCTATGAGCCAACAGTGTTAGGGAATAAAGAGCGCGGTGCTGGCGGCTGTTTTGCCCAGTCATTTCTATGGGAGTTCCGAATACAGCCAAGCCCCCTCGCTCAGCTATATTCAGAATTTCTATAGAAATGATTGGGGAGGACAGCCGCAAGCATCGCCTTCCTTTTTCCATAACCTGGTCGGCTTGTAGCTAGCTATAGGCTGGTAAGTATGATCAAATATCCCTTGGCACCTAAAGGTAAGTTGACACGACCGGTTTATACTGTGGATTTCAAAGCGAATTTTGCAACGGATTCCATGTTACAATCTTTGTGTAATCCACCTCCCATTCATGTAAATGGCCAGTTTACACTATCTTTCGAGTGGGTTCTGTTCTGGCAGGAGAGACCTGGGTTGGCCTCATTGAAATGGGGATAACCCACATCCAAATCGGAGGCGAAAACCACCTCTGTAAAGTACAAATCCTTGTCAGCAATCCAAGCTATCACCTTTTCGAGGACCACACATCGGATTTTTCCAACTGGAAAAGTATGACGTGTGAACTTAGCCTAAGGGTATGTCCACATGGCTGATTTGGACGCTTAGGGTATGTCCCCATGGCTGATTTGGACGCTTAGGGTATGTCCCCATGGCTGATTTGGACGCTTAGGGTATGTCCCCATGGCTGATTTGGACGCTTAGGGTATGTCCACATGGCTGATTTGGACGCTTAGGGTATGTTCCCATGGCTGATTTGGACGCTTAGGGTATGTTCCCATGGCTGATTTGGACGCTTAGGGTATTTCCCATGGCTGAATTTTGGACGCTTAGGTATGTCCACATGGCTGAAATTTTGGGCGCTTAGGGTATGTTCCCATGGCTGATTTGGACGCTTGGGGTATGTCCACATGGCTGATTTGGACGCTTTGGGTATGTCCACATGGCTGATTTGGACGCTTGGGGTATGTCCACTTGGCTGCTTTGGACGCTTGGGGTATGTCCACATGGCTGATTTGGACGCTTTGGGTATGTCCACATGGCTGATTTGGACGCTTGGGGTATGTCCCCATGGCTGAGTTGGACGCTTGGGGTATTTTCCACATGGCTGATTTGGACGTTTGGGGGTTTATGTCCACATGGCTGATTGGACGCTTGGGGTATGTCCCCCCATGGCTGTTTTGGACGCTTGGGTATTTCCACATTGCTGATTTGGAAGCTTTGGGGTATGTCCACATGGCTGATTTGGACGCTTGGGGTATGTTCCCATGGCTGATTTGGACGCTTGGGGTATGTTCCCATGGCTGATTTGGAGGGCTTGGGGTATGTTCCCATGGCTGATTTGGACGCTTGGGGTATGTTCCCATGGCTCATTTGGACGTTTTGGGGTATGTTCCCATGGCGATTTGGGGACGCTTGGGGTATGTTCCCATGGCTGATTTGGACCTTGGGGTATGTTCCCATGGCTGATTTTGGACGCTTGGGGTATGTTCCCATGGCTGATTTGGACGCTTGGGGAAAATGTTCCCATGGCTGATTTGGACGCTTGGGGTATGTTTCCCATGGTGTTTGGACGCTTGGGGTATGTTCCCATGGCTGATTTGGACGCTTGGGGTATGTTCCCATGGCTGATTTGGACGCTTGGGGTATGTTCCATGGTGATTTGGACCTTGGGGTATGTTCCGTTGGCTGATTTGGTGGCTTTGGGTATGTTCCCATGGCTGATTTGGACGCTTGGGGTATGATTGGGGTATGTCCACATGGCTGATTTGGACGCTTGGGGTATGTTCCCATGGCTGATTTGGACGCTGGGGGATGTCCCATGGCTGATTTGGACGCTTGGGGTATGTTCCCATGGCTGATTTGGACGCTTGGGGTATGTTCCCATGGCTGATTTGGACGCTTGGGGTATGTTCCCATGGCTGATTGGGACGCTTGGGGTATGTTCCCATGGCTGATTTGGACTCTTGGGGTATGTTCCCACGGCTGATTTGGACGCTTGGGGTATGTTCCCATGGCTGATTTGGACGCTTTGGGTATGTTCCCATGGCTGATTTGGACGCTTGGGGTATGTTCCCATGGCGGATTTGGACGCTTGGGGTATGTTCCCATGGCTGATTTGGATGCTTGGGGTATGTCCACATTGCATGGATTTTTCATCAGATTTTCGGATTTGGAAAAATTAAGAAAATTGACTTTATCATATACCTATAAACTTTCATGGAAAATCTACACTGCATGGCTTTTCTATTGGGTGGATTTTCACACCGCTGGCGTTATGAAAAATTTGGCACATGCTTATTCTTCTGCCAGGTTTTCGGGCAGAAGCTGTGCTATACAATGGTTAAAGGGGTTGTCTCGCTACATTGCGTCATCTTATCTCAGTCCTGTTTTCTTGGTTTCATTCTGAATTCAGGGGCGTGTTTACTGGCTTCTACTAGGCTGTAGTGGAAGCCACGTCTGTAGCTATAGCAACCAGTGCTGGCAGCCTATCATAAGGGATCAAACAGGTCTGTAGCTATAGCAACCAGTGCTGGCAGCCTATCATGAGGGATCAAACAGGTCTGTAGCTATAGCAACCAGTGCTGACAGCCTATCAGGAGAGATTGAACAGGTCTGTAGCTATAGCGACCTGAGGAGCTGATGCAGCCCATACAAGAGGGATATATAGGAATAGGGAGGACACTGTTAATGGACACATATTGCAAAGTGACTTGTTTTTGCAAGATCTTTTAATATTAAAAGCAGCAATTCTTGTAGTGAGACAACCCCTTTAAGGGAAATGAGCGAATCTGCAAACTGTGGAGAGAACGTCCCCAAAAACCATTCAAAAGATAAAATACCGTCTGAAAAACTGGTCTGAAAACTGCAATATACGAGGCGGTTGTCAGACGAGTGTTTGAAGCTGATTTGGACATTGAAAAATAAGTTTACGGCCACACAGCACTTCGGGCACATTCTGTTTAATAATCCAACCAACATTTTACAAGTGCTGTGTGGCCATAATCTTATTTTTCAATGTCCAAATTGGCTTCAAATACTCGACTGAAAACCGCCTCATACATTTGAAGTTTTCAGACAAGTTTTTGAGACATGCAATGTTCGACATGGATTTTGTATCATAGCTTTTTATGGGCGCGGATTCGCATCCCAAAATGCATCACACTTTGAGGTGTTGTGAATGCTGGTTTGAAGCTCTCCATTGTTTCCTATGGCCATTTTACTCACTGAAAACACCTCCAGAATGGTCACTTATTTTTCGGCATCGCAAATAAGTAAGTAAAAAAAAAACTTGCAGTTTCATATAGGAATCAATAGAATTGAACTAAAGGCGTTTTAGGCTATGTTCACACGGTGTCTTTATGGTCCATATTTTGGGGCGTAATTGCGCTGCAATGCACCCAAGATACCGACCACTAATACGGTACATTCATAGCTCTCAGTGAGTGCTCCAGTTACCTGCTGTTTTCCCCGACGCTTATTAGGCTATATTCACACGGCTTAAAATGGGCCGAAGTGCGCCAATTACGGGCCGAAAACGGCCCATTCATTACGGTAATTCACAGTTCTCATAGAGAACTATGGATTACGTCTCCTCTCCCAGCCCGGCGGGGAGATAATTGACATGTGAATTACTAGCGGTGTATACGCGCCGCTAGCAGTGATTGTCTATGGGCCGGCGAGGTGCTGGCCCCCCGCTCACTCCGCCGCTCCCGCCCCGCCCCGTCCACACGGCGTAATTGCGGGGCGAAATTACGCCCCACAGTTAAGCCGTGTGAACCCCCAATGGGGGTCGGCACAGAGTATTTTAGAGCAGGGGTCCCCAACTCCAGTCCGCAAGGCCCACCAACAGGTCATGTTTTGGCTTTCCTTAGGGTGCTTTCACACGGCGCGTTTTTTGTGCAGCAGTGTACAGCATTAATTGCTGTACCTTCCTGCAAAAAAACAAAAAAACACCCTTAGCATTGCACAGGTGATTTAATTATAGTCAGTGCATTTTGTGGGATATCCTGAAAACATGACCTGTTGGTGGGCGCTGAGGACTGGAGTTGGGGAACACTGTTTTAGAGGTATGCGCTGGCTAGCCCCTACTTCTAAAACACCCACCGTATTGCGCAATATGCCCTGTGAACATACCCTTTTAGTAGTTTTAGGGGCAGTATCCGCACCAAAACCTGCGTCTAAATCAGCTGTCTGAACATAACCCAAGAGGAAACCAGTATAAAAAAAGGCACATGGTAGGTAAGGGTCCCTGTCACCGACTCTGCAGAGCTTCCTGCTACGCTTGTGTTTCCATATCCCGCTCTCACTTGGTTACTTGGCTTTCCAGGGCTTTGGGCAAGCTGAAACAGATACAAAAGCAAGTCGTCAGCTCACCTTCTTGTGAGTCAGATACTCAGCAGCCGATCTATGTGGAGAAGTTGTCCACAGTCGAGCAGCCCCGTGATTCAAGAACCGATGCAGTGCAGCAGTCAGAGCAGATGTCACATGCTATGAGTAAGCATACAATCCGGAAGGCATAAGCATTGTGTTATGATGGGGAGGCCCGCTGCGTGCCTTCATGGAGAAGAAGCGCGGATTGTAATCATGGTCTGAATAAAAGTCATGAAATGAGCTGCAGTCTCCTGCTGGATTGCATCTATCTGCTCTATGGGAAAGCAGAGTGCCATGCTGCAGCCATATTTGTGTCCTCTATGTTCATGAGATACCCACTAACCCATCTCCATGCTCCCTAGTCAGGCTTAGTACATACCACGCTTATCTGTGGTTGGCATGTAAAACTTCCAACTTTTACGCTAAACGTATGCATAGGTTTATATGGCCTGATAGAGGCTAAAAGTGGGCATCGTAAAGTGCGTATGTTGAAAGGGGTATGCAACAAACTAAAATTTATGTGGGAAGCTTGCAAATTAAACAATAACGATTGTCATCATTGAAAGTTTTGTACCATTTATTTTAGCTGCTTCTTTAGTGATCCATTGTGTACAGCTTGTCTCCAGGGGATACGACCAGTGATGAGAGCTCCTCAGTCCTGGCCACACATGCTCAGACATCACCGCTCCTCTCAGGCAGCTACGGACATAAGTGCAAGAGGTTTATTAAAGGGGTCGTCTCACTACATAGATTCATCTCACCTCAATCCTGTTTTCTTAGTTTCATTTTGAATTCAGGGGCCTGTTTACTGGCTTCCACTAGGCTGCACTAGAAGCCAGGTCTGTAGCTATAACAACCAGTGCTGGCAGCCTATCAGGAGAGATTGAGCAGGTCTGTAGCTATAGCGACCTGAGGAGCTGATGCAGCCCATACAAGAGGGGATATCTAGGAATAGGTAGGACACTGATAATGGACATATATTACAAAGTACTTGTTTTTCCAAGATCTTTATCATAAAAAGCAGCGATCCCTGTAGTGAGACAAACCCTTTAAGTGTTTTACACATGCTGCAGGGCTCTAAAGAGTGTTTACGTAGCTAAATGAGAAGCTTTCAAAGTCTGTATTTATAGATAAGAACCTACAGGGAGTGACTCACCATGGGCAGACTGAACAACTGACAGCAGAGCAATGTGAGTTAAGATAAAATCTTCTTCATCTGCTAACGAAAAATCAACATCATGAAAAGCAAGAACTTGAATTATACATTTTCCGGCATGCGTCTGGTGATTATGAATTTGTAGACTTTCTGGATTATTGGCCCTTTTTTTTTTTTTTTGTCTATCCATAGTGTATTGGGTTGTATTCAGTGCATT
Source organism: Phyllomedusa bahiana (assembly GCA_025379985.1). Taxonomy (NCBI): domain Eukaryota; kingdom Metazoa; phylum Chordata; class Amphibia; order Anura; family Hylidae; genus Phyllomedusa; species Phyllomedusa bahiana. The sequence goes on along the minus strand of JAODAL010000075.1, from coordinate 352,943 downwards.
AATGACATTTCCTAGTGTCCTCATGATTTCTTCTTAAAAGGTATCGTGGTCCGTTGGGGCTGTTGCGTAAGGCATTACCTACAGAGCAATGTTAAAATGGCGTCCAAAATCCGACCGCATTTTAACAGCTCTGGACCGTGTTTTTCGCATAGAAAAAATGCGGTGGGATATCAATGAGGGTGATGGGAATCCGGCAGAAGATAGAACGTGTTCTATCTTCTGCCAGACGGATGGCGGCTTCAGTAGAAAATCCGTGTAGACTACTGCACGGACTTACTGTTGCGGTCTACACAGTGTTTGGTAGAGTCAGATTTTCGGCAAATATTAAATGCTGAATCCGCTGTTAATAAAAAAAAAAAAAAAAAAACTGTGCTGTGTAAACATAGCCTATAGGTCTTCACCATTTAGAAGTCTCATACTGTGTGGTAGCAAGTCTTAGGGCATGTCCCCATGGCACAGAGCAACTATATGTGCTCTGTTTTGGGGCCATGTACACGGCCGTAGGGGGACGGCTTTTCTCCAGATTGCAGAGAGAACACATCCCCCTTCACATTGAAATGTTTTTGTTCCGCGGGAAGAATGAATGTGGTCACTCTTTTTCGGTCCCCAAAAAAAACGTCCAGCAGAAAGTCAGTGCAGTGGGCACCGCTGCATGGATTTTCCATAGAGGTCCATGTAAAAGTTTGTCAGGGATTTCCGACCGGTATTTGTCCTGTGCCATGTAAGCGGCTCCTAAAGCTATGTTCACACGATGTACTGCGGCGCATACTGTATATTGTGTGTTTTGGGAGCTTGCACTAACACGCTCGTACTCCCACGGCGTGGGGGGGGGGGGGCCTGCAGCTCGCCGGCCCCATTGACAGTCATTACTCGCAGCGAAAACGTATTCGCCGCAAAAAATTGACATGTCCCTTATCACCCTGCGCGTACAATACGATTGTATTGTAAGTGCAGGGGGACGAGGCGTAATTCATAGTTCTCTGAGAGCTATGAATTACCGTCATTATGGGGCGCATTTCCCCGCATATTAAGCGCAGTACGCTGCGAAATACACAGCGAAATGCGCCCCAAAAATAAGGCGTGTGAACATAACCTAAGGGTGCGTTCACACGGCAAGGGACAAATACCGGTCGGTTTATCCGTTTTATTTGTCCGGTTTGTGTGCAGTGCACACGGCCGCGGGGGTGACGGCTTTTCTCCGCGATGAGCCCTCCCCCCTTCACATTCACAAGCACCGATTCCGTCCGAAAACCGGACGGAAGAACGTGCTTGCAGAATGTTTTGCGGGCGGAAAAAACGCCGAGCAGAGAACCCTTGCAGTGGGGACTGCTGCACGGGTTTTCCATAGAGCACAATTGTGCTCATTTTCGGCTGGTTTTTCAGACGGTCTGAAAAACCGCAAACCGTCTGAAAAACCGGCCGAAAATCCGTACCGTGGGGACATGCCCTAAGGGTTTTAGGAAGTTGCAAATTGACTGGACAGTTTAACATTGTAACAACTATTATTTACAAGGTATTTTGCATCTGGAGACTGGAGGTAGGCAACAGTGCACACCTTCACTGACAGCACGCAGAGTTTTTACAACACAAGATATCGAGTGTTGCAAGTCGTTTCTTTATATAGTAGATAAGGTAATGTTCACACAGTGTGTAGACTCTGTGTTTGCATACGTTTTTAGATGTGTGTTTGAATCCGTGTTTCGGACCCTAAACGGACCCAAAAATGCATCTAACAACGTGTAGTGTGATTTTACGTTGCTTTCAATGTAAAACGCACATCGGCGTTCAGATGTATTTTTGATGTTTCTTTTGGATCCGTTCAAAGAACTGACATGTCAGTTCTTGAACCGAAAGAAGCAGCACACACATCTGCGTGTTGGATACGTTTTACGTAGCGCTTTTGGATGTGTTTTGCGGATCCAAAAACTGATCCAACACTCCCTGTAAACAAACCCTTAAAGGGGTTGTCTCACTACAAGGATTGCTGCTTTTTATGTTAAAGATCTTGCAAAAACAAGTCACTTTATAATATTTGTCCATTAACAGTGTCCTACCTATTCCTGGATATCCCCTCTTGTATGGGCTGCATCAGATCCTCGGGTCGCTATAGCTACGGACCTATTCGATCTCTCCTGATAGGCTGCCAGCACTGGTTGCTATAGATACAGACCTGTTTGATCTCTCCTGATAGGCTCCTAGCACTGGTTGCTATAGCTACAGACCTGGCTCCTACTGCAGTCTAGTAAAAGCCAGTAAACACGTCCCTGAATTCAAAATGAAACCAAGAAAACAGGACTGAGGTAAGATGAATCAATGTAGTGAGACACCCCATTTAAAGGGCAGCCTATCATGAAAGATTGAGTAGGTCTGTAGCTATAGCAACCAGTGCTGGCAGCCTATCAGGCGAAATCGAACAGGTCTGTAGCTATAGCGACCAGTGCTGGCAGCCTATCGGGAGAGATCGAACAGGTCTGTAGCTATAGCGACCTGTGGAACTAATGCAGCCCATACAAGAGGGGATATCTAGGAATAGGTAAGACACTGTTAATGGACACATATTGCAAAGTGACTTGTTTTTGCAAGATCTTTAACAAAAAAAGCAGCAATCCCTGTAGTGAGACAACCCCTTTAAGCTTGATAAGCCTGGCTATGTATATAGGGATTTCAGCCTCTCACCTAACGGCACACCTGCTGCTGAAGATGAATGGGGAATATCCCAGCGGATTCCTGGCTGAGGTGCAGACAATGGCCGGGCTGTCAGCGCCGTCAGTCTGTGCGAGTGGCAGGGGAGCAGCGTTCATACTGAATACCTCTGATTACTTCTGATGGTTACATTGTCTGCAAACACAAGAGCAGCAGCAGTCGCACCGTGCGTCCCATCACATCTGCATATCCGCGGTGCGAGCCCATCATCATCATCATCCTCCAGCGAGCACCACCTGGGTAATTGCGCTTTATTATGGCACATCTCATTCCTGATGGTGCCTATTGTACGTCTCCGTTATCACTTAGGAAGTTTGTTGACCTGCGCTGTGACTGACGCGTTTTACTGCCTGATCTTTCCATGTCTTTTCTTTCAGATAAATCACATTTTTTGTGTGCAATTTTTTTTTTTCTAACTCGCAATTGTGTGCTAAAAAGTGTCCTAAAAGTTCTAATGAATTAAAGGGGTTGTCCCACCATGTTTCACAGAGCCATAAGCCGCTTTAGATTCATGCTTCTGGTCTCTTCCTGGGAAGGTTGTGGGCAGAGCTGCAATCAGTCATCTATTAACAGTTTCAGGGCCCCATACAGCCAAATCAAATAGGGCCCCCCACCCATTACTAGTTTCTATTTTTTAATATATCAGTGTGCCCCTTTTTGATTAGGGCCCCTGACAGGAGTACTGCCCTATTGCCACCCTTGGTTGTGGGTGGTTCTATAGAACAGATAAGCAGATCAGCTCAGTGTTTGCGGCTCTTCGAATTGCACTGACATGAGAGCAGGAGATCTCATCTATAGAGCTGTGAGCTTCAGAGCTCAAAGTAAGCTCCTTTGTTTGTTAGCGTTAACACACTCTGTTCTCAGGCTGCCGGCGTCCACTGTGCTGACCTGTGTTGACGTCGCTCCCTGCTCTCAGATAAGACACAGAGCAGAGGGAGATTAGAAGAGAGCAGGACGGTAACCAGGGCTGTGGAGTCGGAGTCGTGGAGTCGGAGTCGGTGGCTATTTTGCAGGAGTCGGAGTCGTCATAAAAGGGACCGGGTCCGACTCCCAAAATATATAATAAGTTGGTCCAGTTAGTTCGATGCAGTGCAAAGAGCAAGAGGAATTGGGTCCGGCCAGTGCTACTGCTCCCCTATCTTCAGCCTCATCACATGAGGAGTGTAATTGATGACATGGAGCAGGCAAAGCGCTGCCCCAGGGGAAAAGACTTTGCTCCCATGGCAAACAGATTTCAGCAAAATTTTTCACCTGCTTTCAAAGAAGTAGTATTTCTTCCATCGGATCCTGCATACATGACCTCACATCTGATCTCATTATTTCCAGGCTAGAGAACGGCCTCTCTACACTAACTTGGGTTGGGGGCAAAGCGGTGACCACAGGGGCAACATCTCTAACAATGTCAGGGTATAAAGGAATTGCCTCGGCCACAGTCAGTTTTGATGACTGTGGCCGAGGCAATTCCTTTATACCCTGACATTGTTAGAGATGTTGCCCCTGTGGTCACCGCTTTGCCACCAACGGAAGTTAGTGTAGAGAGGCCGTTCTCTAGCCTGGAAATAATGAGATCAGATGTGAGGTCATGTATGCAGGATCTGATGGAAGAAATACTATTTCTCAGAACAAATTCAGAGACTCCACGAATGTTCCTGCAGTGTTTTGCATATTTAAAAAAATTTTGTGTCCTAAAGTCATATCCAATAAATATATTTTACACTGACAAGCAAAATGGTAACAATGGTTTGAACGTGTGACTTTCAGGCTCCATATCTCTCCATCCACTACAGCTTTGTACATGAGGCTACTGTAATTTTATATAGTCATCTTACCGATCTTATAGATAAATGTGACTTGGAAGTATTTAGCATCTGCTTAGTTCTGCAGATTCTTTCCTGTAACTGCATTATTACTGTTTTGCTCCTAAAATTCAATATGTTAATTTTTATTATTTTCTTAGTATTTGGGAAATCCACCTTATAGTTTTCAATACTGCCTGAATCCTTCTGGGCTCTGAATCAGATTCAAGCATATCCTGACTAAAATCTGATCCCAGGTCTCTTCTACACATTCCCAATGTTGGTGAAGACTGGACTTGGATACAAATACAGCTTTTTCTTCAACTCTACCCACAAGTGTTCAAAAGATCAAAACATTGTTACCCTTTTGCTTGTCCGTGTCTGTTCTACCTAAATAGCTTGATTATTGTATCATAAGGTGATAAACAGCCTGATGTTACCATTTTACTACAGTAAAGTTATCACTTAAACATGCGCCATGTATGATGGAGTCGGGAGTCGGGGCTTCGGCTTGCCGACTCCACAGCCCTGACGGTAACCAGAGAAGCCTGTGTGCACTCAGAGCAGATAAATTCTCTTATCTCCTCAACAAAGCAATGTATTTGGAAAAAGTCTTAATTTACCGCTCCCTACTTGGTGCAAGCTAATCTTTGTAGTGAGACAACCCCTTTAGTGTTTCTTGGTGATCTCTGATAAGAAATCAGCTCAATGACCATTAAGACATTACCTATAACTTTTAGAGGTGTCTCCACCCAGTTTTCCTAGTATCTTGAATGGCAAATCTGTGTAACTAGGCAGGAATACAGGATTAGTGTATGTTCAGACGGGGTAATTGCGGCGCGCATTTCGACGCATATTTTCGCTCTAATACGGGCGAAATGTGTGCTGAAATTACGGTAATCCATAGTTCTCATAGAGAACTATGGATTATGCCTCGTCCCCCCGCGCGTACAATATGTATTGTACGCATGGGGAGATAAGTGACGTCAATTATTTGCGACGAATACACGCCGTGAGTAATGAATGTCAATGGGGTCGGTGGGCTGCCGCCCCACCCTCCCCCGCACCGCTGGATTACTCGCTAGCTCTCGAAAGACACGATTTACTGCAACGCGTACTATACGTGCTGCAGTACATCGTCTGAAAAAACCCTTAGGTTGATAGAACTCCATCAAAGCAGGTTTTTCAGCTTAGGGGAAGGCGAGTCAGGGTCTAAAACTACAAATCCTATTAAGGGCCTACGATTGATGCCCATTAAAGGGAGAGGTTTCGGGGCAAGTTCTCGGGATGAATGCAGGTTCCAAAGATGGGACTCCCACCTTTCAGGTGCTGCCAGCATATCCTATCACTGACATCAATGTCTGTAGTGACACAACCCCTTTAAAAGGTCCAGAATAGGAAAATCATGGCTGCTGTCTTACCAAAAAAAAAAAAAAAAATTCATAAAAATCTAAAACGTGTGCTGAGATGAAGAAGCGTCTGGATGGGATTTGGACAGGAGAGGAGGGCGCGTGTATTTCTAGTGTCAATGATGGACGGTGACAGGGACGTGCGCACGGCTACCTGCCACCCCTCGGTGTTCTCATGACTACTGCGGGGAGCCTGACACTGACGGATGGGTTTTGTGTGTTCCAGATGCCAGCGCTTGAATTACCTTGATACGTTTCACTGGGCTGTGAGATTGCACCGTGCACTCTCTAGCATGTTATACTACATGGGTTTAGTGTACATGTCAATGGACGTATCCATGGCAACCACTGTCTACACTGCAGGACTAAGCGAGTGTTCTGCAACCTCTCTGAATGCATGATAACTTATAAAGGGGTTCTCTCACAAAAGATACCGGTGTTTGTTGCTTTTTGATCACTTGGAGGGGGAAGATCGTCCGTCTTGTAGTGATAGCTGTTAGAATAAAGTTGCAGTGGTGCTTAGAGACTTCTGTGTCCTTTCAATTTGGGGGGGGGTGGGGGCATCACTTTTAGGGTACCTTAGCACAAGGGCAGATCTACTAAGTTTATCACCGTTATTTTTCTAAATTGTCTTCAATATGAAAAGTTAACCTCCGCATCGAAGGTTTAGTTGACGATTTTAGTGCGGATTTCGCCTTCTATTGAAGTCCGTGATAAAAAATTAGCAAATACATCCACATATCTGCCCTTGTTCAGTCATTGTGTAAAATAAACCTATGACCCTTTTCTAGCAATTGGTAAGGGTCTTAGTAGTTGGCTCCCTTCCCAGTAACTTACCACTGTTTGTGTGAAAAACATGGCGACACACTAAATGTGATATTAGGTTGTTGTATAAATATTTGGCAAGTACAAAGAAACCCAGTAGTGCACCTTAAAGGGTTGGTCTCACTACAAGAATTTCTTCTTTTTATGTTAAAGATCTTGTAAAAACAAGTCACTTTGCAATATGTGTCCATTAACAGTGTCCTACCTATTCCTAGATATCCCCTCTTGTATGGGCTGCATCAGCTCCTCAGGTCACTATAGCTACAGACCTGTCCGTTCCCTCCTGGTAGGCTGCCAGCACTGGTCGCTATAGCTACAGACCTGTTCAATCTCTCCTGATAGGCTGCCAGCGCTGGTTGCTATAGCTACAGACCTGTTCAATCTCTCCTGATAGGCTGCCAGCGCTGGTTGCTATAGCTACAGACCAGCTCGTCCCTGCAGGCCAGTAGTAGTCAGTAAACACAAGCCTGAATTAAAAAATTAAACTGAGAAAACAGGACTGAGATAAGATGAATCAATATAGTGAAACAACCCCTTTAAGAGTAAATGGCCAAAAAGAGGCCAAAGCTGTGTCTTTCTGGCTGGTAAGTCTGTAGATCACCAAAAAATAAGTGCAGAAGCCTATACTATTCTATGTAACAGGGTTAATACTTTTTTTTTCCCTTTTTCAACAATGGGACCTTATGGGTGCCTGTTGCTAAGAAGTGGCAGAGGCACCCGGTTAACATATATGGCGACTAGCACTGGCAGGCTATTGGGAGAGATTGAATAGGTCTGTAGCTATAGCGACCAACACTGGCAGCCTATCAGGAGAGACTGAACAGGTCTGTAGCTATAGCAACCAGTGCTGGCAGCCTATCAGGAGAGAGTGAACAGGTCTGTAGCTATAGCAACCAGTGCTGGCAGCCTATCAGGAGAGATTGAACAGGTCTGTAGCTATGGCGACTAGCACTGGCAGCCTATCTGGAGAGATCGAACAGGTCCATAGCTATAGCAACCAGTGCTGGCAGCCTATCGGGAGATCACACAGGTCTGTAGCTATAGCGACCTGAGGAGCTGATGCAGCCCATACAAGAGGGGATATCTAGGAATAGGTAGGACACTGTTAATGGACATATATTGCAAAGTGACTTGTTTTTGCAAGATCTTTAACATAAAAAGCAGCGATCCTTGTTGTGAGACAACCCCTTTAAGGATAAGTTTAGTGTATACCTAAAAGTACAGTACATACGTGGCCATACGCTTTTCCTGCGATTCCAGCTGCCACCATACCTGTGCGCGTGTGACTGACGACTCTTACGGGGTAACTAGAGATCATTCCCAGGATCCGTTGTCTCCGGAGAGGTTATCTGCTGATTGTTTGATGCGACAATATTTTCCCTTTATTGACACTTTCAGTCTAATCCATAATTAGTCATTTTTTTCCTTCCATCCCTCCAAGCTCCTAAATCTGACTAATTGCAGCGGCTGGAAGCTTGGCGCCTCCGTTCAGGTTGCAATTATTGACTCTAAATATTCAGATGATGATTATTTATTTTATTTTAATCCACAATTCATATTCTTAAGGGTTATAAATATTCACGAGATCCTTGTATAATTCGCTGCCATTAGCGTTTGTTCACAGCTGTTTATTTTGCTGTTTGGGCCTCGGCTGCCAGGGGGGGCAAATCATTTACAATACTTCCCTTTGTTGGGAAACCGCTTTGGATAATTTAGCTATAAACGTAGACGATAATTTGGTCCTTATAGCAATTGTTTGAGGGAGGGAGGGAACGGCAGTACTACACCCTTCCCCCACACAAATAGTCAGGGTGCGTCTTTAGAAGCCTCTCCATCCACATCATCTTTATGAATGTTACCGCACAGTATCTTACTTACCAAGGCTTCAGTTTGTGCTCCTGATTTGCTCTTCCTACAGAAACTTGTAGCATAGTCGGCCATCTTTGGTCACTTGGTCATGTAACCTGCAATAAAGATCACACAGACATTACTAGGTTTTGTCCTCTAGACCTCATGTATATGAATGGTTATATGCACCCATACAATTTTGGACTGGGATGCTTGGGGGCGCCCCCCTCCTAGTGGAGTTGATTCTTTCGGGGAAGAGAGAGGTGAATCGGACAGGCAAAGGGGTTTTGCCACGAAGTAAAATTGACGTGGTAAGTTTGCAAATTGAATAATCAACATTTTTACCATTCATCATTATTAAAAATTCTGCACTATTTTTGTTCTAGCTGCTCCTTTAGTGATCCATTGTTTACAGCTCGTCTCCAGGGGATACGACCAGGGCTGTGAGCTCCTCACTCCTGGTCGCAAATGCTTAGACATCACTTCTCCTCTCAGGCAGCTACTGAGTGTTCAAACCCCGGGTGCTGTCATTCTACTCCTGTCCTCTGTACTCCTTAGTTATCTATTGTTTACAGCTCATCTCCAGGGGATAGGACCAGGGCATAGAGCTCCTCAGTCCTGGTCGCACATGCTCAGACATCACCTCTCCTCTCAGGTAACTACTGAGTGTTCAAACCCCAGGTGCTGTCATTCTACTCCCGTCCTCTGTACTCCTTAGTGATCTATTGTTTACAGCTCATCTCCAGGGGATACGACCAGGGCTGAGAGCTCCTCAGTCCTGGTCGCACATGCTCAGACATCACCTCTCCTCCCAGGCAGCTACTGAGTGTTCAAACCCCAGGAGCTGTCATTCTACTCCCGTCCTCTGTACTCTTTAGTAATTAGTCAAACAGTGCAAATAAAAAAAAAAAAGAGAAACCTCAATGAGATATGTGCATTGATAAAGAGAAAAAAAATCCACAGCTTTGGTTTCTGCAGGGATCTGAACCTAGAACCCTTGTGCTGTGAGGCAAAACATTTATCACTGAGCTACATTATAGCTACTCATAGCTGTGCACATAAACAGACCTTTTTTTTGACTACAGAAAGAAAAGGCCTGGTGATGTCATCCTGCTGGGTCACATGATTGGCTATTCAAACAAATCACGCCCCCTTCTGAGCACACACAGTTGAAGAGCTGGATGCAGGAGGTATGAAATGAGATCGTGGCAAAACCCCTTTAAGAATGCTTTGGAGAGGAGCGAGCGTGCTAGACGGGAGGCCGCAGAGAAGACTGTTGCAGTAGTCTAGGTGGGAGATGAGGGTGTGGACCAGCATTTTTGTAGTATCAAAGTTAAGGAAAGAGAAGATTCGGGAGATATTTTTCAGGTGGAGGCGGCAGCAGAGGCGAGGGCTTGGACGTCTGGTTTGAAAGACAGAGAGTCAAAGATTATCCCATTGCCCTGGGGACTGTACATGAGTCCTTAGGCTTCTGTTAGTCTGTATTTTCAATCTGACACTCTGCTGTGTTCTATGCCCACAAGCAGCACCAGGATACTAAAAATAAATGCCACATGCATAATGGAGCAAATACATGGATATTTTTAGGTTGTGCTCTGTTATGTAAAGGTTTCACTGTAATTAGTTGTGTTCTGTCCTTAGAACAGGTCATCAATGTCTGATCAGTGGCGGTCAAGTTTGGCGATCAGCTTTGGTAAAGTTTCTCAGGCTTAGCAGCAATTCAAAACTCCACACACCTATATGGTGCTCTCCCCAAGGAGAGAGATTCCCCTTTCTGGCACTCATTGCGTCCTTCCAGCAGCTCAAGTTACGCTTTGCTCTGTACAGATGAGGGGCAAAACCCTGAAATGGCTGTCTGCAGATGGGTGATACTGGCTTGGCTAATATCCCTTTTTGCTCTAAAGATTCAGTGAGTCAGAAGCAAATTGAGGATTTTTTTTTTTTACATCCAATAGAGGGTGCTCGAGCTTCTCAGCGCCTTTCCCATAATGCCTTGTGATATGCAGTTCTGAGTTAGTCAAAGTCCTCCTGAGGTGAATGGTATGAACTGCAGTACTGGGCAGCCATCAGAGCTGGAGGACCCATTTAACTATCTAGCTGTTGCAAATATAGAACCCCCGAGCCCTAATGAGGGACCCTACTGCCAAAAAAACAGGGGAGTAGACGAGACCCCCAGTGGGCCCATGGACATAGTGGGCCCCTTTCAGGGAGAAAGATAGAGAAAAGGGCCAGAAAGCAAGAGGTAAAGGGGTTGTCTGACTACAAGGATTTTTTTTTTTTTTATTTATATATTAAAATTTTGAAAAAAAAAAGTAAACTTTGAATATGTGCCCATTAACAGTGCCCTACCTATTCCAGGCCCCACTCTTGTATGACATCGGCTCCAGGTCGTATAGTACAGACCTGTTTGATCTTCCTGAAGGCTGTCAGCACTGGTTGCTAAGCTACACCCCGTTTGTCTACCCTGATGGCTGTCAGCACGGGTTTGTGAGCTAAGACGTTTGTTTTCCCTGATAGGCTGTCCCCTGGTTGCTGGAACAGACCTGTTTGATTTTTCCCCTGAAGGCTGTCACCCCAATGGTTGCTATAGTACAGACCTGTTTGATTTTTCCCTGATGGCTGCCGCACGGTTGCTAGGCTCAGACCTGGCTTCTACTGGCAAGAAAACAGGACTGAAGTAAGATGAATCAATGTAGTGAGACAGCCCCTTTAAGTGCAGTATAGGTACTCTTGTAATAGCTGTAGGTGGGCCCCCAAAAACGAACTCCGCTGGTGGAGCCCCAGGCACCCCATTCCGACACTGCCTAATGGCATGGCAGGAAGGGACCACTGATTTAGGTTAGTTTAAGTATCATGTGGTAGAGTGAAGGTCTCCATCTGGAACCCTTACCAACCTTAGTAGGAGATTTGGGACCTATGAATAGGGGCTGGAAAGTAACGGATTCATAGGGCCCCATATCAAAATGAGATGGGCTTCAGCTCCTAACAACTGGAAACCATACCTCCCAACTTTTTGGATGGTCAAAGAGGGACACTTTTGGATTTAGAGGAGCAAATGTTTTTTTTTTTTTCTTGTAGATATGTTACCTTCAATCCTTTTTTTATTTACAAACTACTCTAAAAATGTCCAAATACAGACATTTTTGTGGTCAAAGTTATAAAATTAACAAATTGTAGCTTAATACACTATTAGTGAACAGAGAGGCAATAGAGAAAGATTAATGCAAGTTGACTATTAAAGGGGTTGTCTCACTAACATAAAAAGCAGCAATCCTTGTAAAGATCTTGTAAAAACAAGTCACTTTGCAATATGTGTCCATTAACGGTGTCCTACCTATTCCTAGATATCCTCTCTTGTATGGGCTGCATCAGCACCTCAGGTCACTATAGCTACAGACCTGTTTGATCTCTCCTGATTGGCTGCCAGCACTGGTTGCTATAGCTACAGACCTGTTCATTCTCTCCTGATAGGCTGCCAGCGCTGGTCGATATAGCTACAGACCTGTTTGATCTTTTCTCATAGGCTGCCAGCGCTGGTTGCTATAGTTACAGACCTGTTCAATCTCTCCCGATAGGTGCCAGCACTGGTTGCTATAGCTACAGACCTGTTCAATCTCTCCCGATAAGTGCCAGCACTGGTTGCTATAGCTACAGACCTGGCTTCTACTGAAGCCTAGTAGAAGCCAGTAAACATGCCCCTGAATTCAAAATGAAACTTAGAAAACAGGACCGAGGTAAGATGAATCCATGAAGTGAGACAACCCCTTTAAGCCCAAAAGAAGGACATTTTAAGGAATAAAGAGGGACATGGGGATTTAGGTCACAAAAAAAGACTGTCCCTCCAAAATAGAGACACTAGGGAACAAAGGTGTTAATATAGCTATAGTGACGGCTATGGGGCCCTGAGGCTGAGAGGACCCCATTCACGTACAAGAACATTGTTCCATTTTAACACTACTTCTTGGGTTTCCTAATATGTGGCGGTATTATTTGTTTTTCATTATTGCTACTTAAGCTGCTGTTTTAAGTTTACTAGGTGGTGGGGCCTCATCTCATCTTGCTAAGAATTTTAGTTTACACCCCTGCTTGGGATTTATGCTTGAAACTAAAACCACAGCAGTATAGGTAGGATAATAGCGCCATATATCAGAGAACCCACATAGTGCTACATAGCAGGAAGCCATCAACCTGTCGTTCCCTACAAAAAAAAAATAGAGATTGGGCTTCATTTATCAAAGCGGTCTTAAAGGGATTGTCTCGCTACAAAGATCAGAGTTTAAACTGAGGGGACAAAAAATGAAAGCATGTCCATCCTAGGATACCATTAGCAAAGTGCTACGGTTTATGAGAACGTTTTATGTGTGAACTGAAGCCCAGGTCGGGTTATGCCCAGGTGATGTGTTACTGGCTGTCAGCTGAAAGGTATGTCCTGCCCAGGTCGCAGATGAGAGAGAGAGAGAGAGATGCAGTCCCACGTGAATTACAAACAGAGAGAAAAAAGCTGCTAGATGCAGTCCCACATAATACACTTTTTGTGCCACAGATGCACAGTCCCACGTAAAAGACAGAGAACACAGCTGTACTATGCAGTCCCACGTAATACACTTTTTGTGACACTAATACGCAGTTCCATGTAAATCAGACAGAACAGTTGTACTGTGCAGTCCCATGCAAATCACTTCGGTTACTCAACTGTGCAGTCCCACGTAAATCAGAGAAACATCCGTATTGTGCAGTCCCACGTAAAAAACAACCACTTTTGAGACACATATGTGCAGTCCCATGTAAACACAAACAAATAAAGCGTATAGCTTTGTTCTGCAGATCTGTAGAGGTCAGAGATCTGCTGGATATATCACTGTGTGGGAGACAGAGGGGAAAAAAAATCACCCATCTTTCCCAGAGTCCTGAATGTCAAATGCCCGTTCTAGTTACAAAGTTTGTAGAGAGAGCGAGAAATTTACATATACATTATCGAGTTATACTTAGCTTTTCACTTCCAATGATTTCTTAAGCTATGTCTACACCGCAAATACTGAAATGCCATTGCATTTTGTCATTTGTTGTGTGCACATAGCCTTAGTCTCTGACAGCTGAGAACCTCTCCCTTACCCCAGCTCACACAGAATGAATCCTCATGTGCAAACCGTGTGGGGGGGGTCTGCAGAGAGTGAAGATACGCCCTGCTGGTAGGAGAAACATGCCCCTTCATTTCACAAGCTCTGCTTGGCAACCAGCACAAAAGGCTGCCAGATGCTCTAGCGAGACAACCCTTTTAAAGACAGACTCTCTAGCAACCAATCAGAGCTCAGCTTTCGTTTTTCTGGGGGGTAGTATAAAAAATTAAAGCTGAGCTATGATTGATGGCTGTATGTAACAAAGACAGTCTTACAGCTAAATAGTTTTCATAAATAGGGCCCAATGTTCGTGTACCACAATGCCCCCCCTTTAACCTCAGCTGCCATGACTATAGTTATGCCCATTAATAGGCATAATTCTACTCCAAGGTCTCTACTGATGGACACATCGGGGTCCTAGAATGGGAGAAACCCTGTAATTGACACCAAGTACATTTGGTGTCGTACGGCTCAATAACAACCTTGCTATTGTCACCAGGTTCCATTGACTTGACTCTGTCTGTCGTTGGCAGGCGCCTTCTCGTATCGGCGGACATGAACAGCCGCCCCCGGTAATGTCTTCATTTCTATTCCGCTCGTGTCGGTCGTTGCTGAACCCTCCTGTTGGTTTCTAATCTCTGCAAATGTCATTTATGCAAAGAAAATTGCCGTCTCCATGAATGTTTGATGCTGCGGGGCTTGTTTGTGTTCAGAGCGCGGGACGTTTGTTATCGTGCGCCGCTAATTGATGTGGAGTGTAACATTTTGTTAATATGCATAGAACGAACAACTAAAGTGGGGAGGGGGGCGCACGCTCAGTGTCTTATTTAATGCATATTCTCAAGACCAAATAGGGCTATGGCTATGCCCGCACCGGAGTCTGAGTTTCCTCCGTCACAAGTTCCATCAGGATTGACGGGGTCCTCCGTTTCTGTCCTCCGTGACAGAAACGTGACGGGACCCGATGTAGTCGGTGAGCTCCGTCGGGCGCCGTACGTGTTTGTCGGTAAACGGGTCCGTTGACTCTACGACAGAGGTTCCAAGCTCTGACGCAGATGTGAACCAAGCCTAAAGTCTGTACACTCTGGAGCGGATCCCTCTAGTAATCTTGAAAATCTGAATCTCAAATATTAGGCCTGGTTCACGTGTGTTTGGCTTCGTCTACAGGACAAAGGATAAAATACTTGTCTGATTCTGAATCCTAAAAAAGCTTTGTCCGAGTATTAGAACACAAAATCCCGAGGATTTTCAGATGCGCAGGTTCTCTCCATTCTGCTATATAGGAGTTCCCAGTGCAGGGGAGCGCTGTGTTCGCTCCATTCTGTTCTATGGGAGTTCCCAGTACAGGGGAGCGGTGTGTTCTCTCCATTCTCCTCTATGGCCCAGTTCCCAGTGCAGGGGAGCGCTGTGTTCACTCCATTCTATTCTATGGGGAGTTCCCAGTAACAGGGGAGCCTGTTTTTCTCTCCTTCTCTTCTAGGGGAGTTCCCAGTACAGGGGAGCACTGTGTTCCCTTTCAAATGGGAGTTCCCAGTACAGGGGAGCGCTGTGTTCTCTCCGTTCTGCTATATAGGAGTTCCCAGTGCAGGGGAGCGCTGTGTTTCGCTCCTTTTTCTGTCTATGGAGTTCCTAGTCAGGGGAGTGCGGGTGTTTCTCCATTCTCTTTCTATGGGAGTTCCAGTACAGGGGAGCACTGTGTGCTCCCCATTCTCTTCTATGGGAGTTCCCAGTACAGGAGAGCGCTGTGTTCTCTCCGTTCTGTTCTATGGGAGTCCCCGGTACAGGGGAGCACTGTGTTCTCTCCATTCTGTTCTATGGGAGTCCCCGGTACAGGGGAGCACCGTGTTTTCTCCATTCTGTTCTATGGGAGTCCCCGGTACAGGGGAGCACTGTGTTCTCTCCATTCTGTTCTATGGGAGTTCCCAGTTCAGGGGAGCGCTGTGTTCTCTTCATTCTGTTCTAGAAGAATGTTCAGCTGTACTCGGTACTCACGTAGAACAGAATGGAGACACCGTGCTCCCCTGTACTGTGTTCTCCATTCTATTCTATGAGAATTCACAGTACAGGGGAGCAGTATGTTCTCTCCATTCTGTTCTATGGGAGTTCCCAGTACAGGGGTGCAATGTGTTCTTTATTCTGTTCTATAGGAGAGCTGTGTTCTTCATTCTGTCTGGAGGAGCGTGTGTTTAGCTGTACTTGTTACTGCCATTGAAATCAATGGGACTTTTCAGATCATTGTTGAATGTAGACTTTCAGGGACCCGTTCTGAATAGAGGTGCGGGTCTCGGAGGTGTGACTAGCACCTATCGCCTATTGATAGCATATCTTATGTTTAAAGGGGTTGTCTCACTACAAGGATTGCTGTTTATGTTAAAGATCTTGCAAAAACAAGTCACTTTGCAATATGTGTCCATTTACAGTGTCCTACCTATTCCTCGATATCCCCTCTTGTATGGGCTGCATCAGCTCCTCAAGTCGCTATAGCTACAAACCTGTGTGATCTCTCCTGATAGGCTGCCAGCACTTGTTGCTATAGCTACAGACCTAGTAGAAGCCAGTAAACACCCCTAAATTCAAAATGAAACCAAGAAAACAGAACTGAGGTAAGATGAATCAATGTAGTGAGACAACCCCTTTAAAGCGGTGTTTCCATCATAGACTGTTGGTATACCATTGGGATAAAGTGTTGGTCCTGTACCTCGGGAATGAGCCCCTGAAAGCTCAGCTCAGAATGGAGACCCAGTCACGCTTGCTCACAACTCTCTATTCTGTTCTTTGGTAGTTTCGTGTACAGCTGATAACGCCTCTCTTTTGTACAGGGAACTCCCATGGAAAAAGAATGGAGAGTTGTATACAAGGGCGACTGGCTGCATTCTGAGTTGAAACTTTGGAAAGCCTGTTTCTGAGACCCGCACCTATCCCATTTTAAGAGTATATAGTATCGATGGACCATCAAAATCCATGGTGGGGGCACCCCTTTTAAGTTTTATGTATGAGAAAACAGAGTGGCAACCATCACCGCTTCCATAGGTGCTGTCACCCAGCTTTCCCAGACCCCTGAATGGCAAATCTACTTCCTAATACATTGACCTTTCCCATATTGCTGTATATCTGGGTAAACTTGTCATTCCCGAGTCTGAGAAAGCTGGGTGACGCCACGTGGATCTATTATTGCCCCCAGACTGGTCGTGTCGTTGTTTTCCCAGACGTGACGTCACTAAGAAGCTGCTGAGCAGTATTTTTAGCCTGTTTTTCCTTTGCTCTGTGTTATCTTTTATCTTTCTGTAATGGTTTTGGGCAAAATATTCAGGTCTAAATATACCCGATGCCTAATTTCATTGTTACGACTTGATTTGTTACACACAATCCCTTGTATTTATCGCTCCGTACCTCTCTCTCCCTGTGACCAAGTCACAAGGCCTCACATTTAACTTCCCTGTCTCGCCCTGGGGCCGTTGGAAACAACCAGGGTGTTGTTTGCATCTTATGAACCTTCTCTTAAATCTATGTCTGTGTAAATAAAACTCAGTCATTGCATAATGAAGATATCTGCCGCTTAATACACTGGGCCTTATTTGTGAAAACGGTCTAGTAAGACTGTCTGCTGCCCATAGCAACCAGTCAGAGCCCATAGCAACCAATCGGAGCTCGGCTTTCGTTTTACCACAGCAGCATAAGAATAAAAGCTGAGCTCTCATTGGTTGCTACGAGCTCTGACTGGTTGCTCTGGGAAACAGTGGGAAACAGAGCAGTATATAATAGGAATGTCTGTTGCCCATAGTGACCAATCAGAGCTCCGCTTTCGTTGTCTAAACTGCTGTGGTAAAATGAAAGCCGAGCTCTGGTCACTATGGGCAACAGGTATTCATATTATATACTGCTCTGGTAAAAGGATTCACCGTTTCCCATAGCAACCAATCACAGAGCTCAACTTTTATTCTTCTGCTGCTGTGGTAAAATGAAAGCTGAGCTCTGATTGGTCGCTATGGGCAATAGGAAATCCTTTTACCGGAGCAGAATACAATATGAAAGCCTGTTGCCCATAGCAACCAAAAAGAGCTCCGCTCACAATTTCTAACATGCTGTGGCAAAAAGAAAGATAAGCTAAGATTGTTCGCTATTGGCAACAGGCATTTGTACTCTATACTGCTGTAGTAAAATGAAAGCAGAGCTCTAGTTGGTATGGGCAACAGGCATTCGTATTCTATACTGCTGTGGTAAAATGAAAGCTGAGCTCCGATTGGTCGCTATGGGCAACAGGGAATCTGAACCCAGCTTTAATTTTTTTTTTCCACATAGGTATTGAAAACGTAAACGGATCTCTGGTTGCTATGGGCGACAGGCAGTCTTAGGCTATGTTCACACGGGGTAATTGCAATATGCTGGGTGCTTTTGGAGGCGCGATAAGTGGCGCGTAGTCCCGAAGCATGGGGGGGGGGGAGGTGACAGCCCGCCGACCCCATTGACATGCATAACTTGAGGCACGTAATTGCCGCAAATAATTGGGGTATCTAGAAATAGGTAGGACACTGTTAATGGACATATATTGCAAATAACTTGTTTTTGCAAGATCTTTAACATAAAGAGCAATCCTTGTAGTGAGACAACCCCTTTAATAGAAAATTCACCCAGTAGTTTACACTGAGCGGATTTTCAACTAGACGGTGTTCCGCAAAACTCGGAACATGCACACCTTCTGCCTGAAAACCGGGCAGAAGACTGTGCTAGTGAATGGGTATGCCGGGTGATTTGGGAGTCGCGCTGATCAGCGCGTTCTCCCACTGCACGGGGAGGGGGTTGGCTGCAGCCTGCCGTCCCCATTGACAGTCATTACTCGCGGCGCGTATTTGCCGCAAGTAATTGACATGTTGCGATCGTATTGTACGAGCAGGGAGAGGAGGCGTAATCTATAGTTCTCTATGAGAACTATGGATTACCGTAATTTCGACACTTATCTCGCCTGTATTATAGAGTGCAAATACTCCGCGAAATGCGTGCCGAAATTACGCTTTGTGACCATACCAGTATGTAGCTGGTAAGACTTGTCTGAGCCCCCTGTAGGGTGGGTGGCACCATTGTGAATCCTTCATGTACGACAATCTCATGGTTATATCAACTTAGGTAGTCAGTGTCCGGAATTTCTTGGAAACCATTTTTCCTTTACGTCTGCTTGGAATTGGGTTAATAATTATTAAATTAACGGCCCGGACAGAAAAACAAACTTGTTACTTTGCATTTGCTGGTGACAATGACGTTAGACAAAGAATCGGCTATTTCAGGACAATGACTTAATCGTGGTCGCTAATTACATTGTGCGTGCTGGCAACCGCTCACGCCTTGCTGGCGGGGAGCTGCGCCATGGAGGCGTATTGTAATCATGGGTGGGGGGGAGCGAGCACAAGGACCGGCTTTTGATCATTTCTAATGGACAGGGTTGGATTAACCCTTGATGTGCCAGTTGCCTGAGCTTTTAGGAAAGACCTGTGTCTTGAGCTTTTAGGAAACCAATTTCGGTTGTGAGTCCGGGAGTTAGGGGTGACGGGAAGAAGAGGAATAGCTGATTCCTTTTGGATGGTTAACACGGCATAAAACTTTGCAATGAAGAAATTGCTTATATTGTGTTTTTATGCTTGGTTTTTGGGCATGTATTTTTGTTGCGTATTTGCAAGCGCTTTTTTTCTTTATTAGTGTAGGTAACTTCATTGACTTTGTTTTTTTTTTTTAGCGCTTTTACATACTGATAATGGTTCAGTGCCGACATTTTTTGCGCAAGACATAACGCTTCAAACCATGCACAAAAAAAGTAGCTGTGTTCCTGATGCACGCTTACTTATAATTTATTCAATGGGACCCTTATGACACTTTTTAGCGCTTAAGTGTTAAAATGTGCATTTTGCGCATCAAAAAGTGCAAAAAATAAGTCGTGTGAACGAAGCCTCAAATATTTCCTCCTAAAATCAGATGAACCCAACAAATGTAATACCATGACTCATTCTTTTTCTATCAAGTGGGTAAACAAACTTTTTGCAACTTCTTGTCTTTGGGAAAGCTGGGTGGTGATCGATATGGCGGCCCTCGCAGCCGCTGCGGAGGCTCGAACCATATTTTCCTGACTACACAGTGACATGTTTGCAGTGGAAAATGGTTGGCGGGTGATATCACTGTATAAACAGGGGTGTAGCTATAGGGGGTGCAGAGGTAGCAGTCGCTACCGGGCCCTGCAGCCTGAGGGGGCCTAAAAGTCCTTCTGCCGCATAAGGAGATACCAACATTGTAAGCGGCACATGGTACCTGGGGGGGCCCATTGCACTTTTTGCACTAGGGCCTCGGAGCTTCAAGTTACGCCTCTGTGTATAAACATAAGGTTGGCTTCTCAGGAGTCTCAGAAAGCTGGGTGTTGCTGATCTCAATGTTTCTCTGTAAAGTAAAAAGTCATTCAAGCGTACATCTCTTTTCATACAGAGCCCTAAGGTCACCAAGGGGCCCTTTAATTTCTGGACATCTTTAGTCTCTGGCTGAGACCATTCCTCGGTGGCCGGAGAGATGCTGTGTCCTGTCTGGGGAATGTCCTTTGCAGCCAGGTTGCTAAGCGGGATTGTGTGCAGATTATTGTACATTTTAAGATTAGGATTTTCCTGATGACAAAGTGGAGGTTAAAGATTATGTAGGTCGGTCAGATCGGTTCAGGTGCAGCTTTTACATAAGGTTTCAGACGATCAGATAGACATGGTGCAATTTTATGATTAGCAGAGCAGTCATTACTGGTGAAGACTATGAAGGCCAGTCTGACCCCCATTGGTTTAAACTTGTTGTATAGTTAAAGGGGCACTATAACCACATTGATTTGCTTTAAACATGTCAAAGGTAAATGGCCTATTACCAAATACATTGCTGTTTTGATTTTTCCTTTTTTTTAAGAGTTACAGCAGCTCTGATCTCCTGCTTATGTATGCAAACTTCCCTTGCCATGGTCACCACAACCTCTCTTTGCCCTGGCAGAGATGGTGATGTCATTCTCTGCTGTGTCTTATCAGCAGCAAAGGAGCTTGCATATGTTTCTTGCTTACAAACCTTCAGTCTTTTGAGCACAGCAGTCTTATGTTCTGCTGGTCAAACCTCTCCATCACCAACTTGCCTCTAGTAGACTTGGCTTACAATAGCAGAGCTAAAATGTCACAGTCAAAGATGTTGGATAATTGTCCAGGATCGATGGTGACCTCAATGCTGAGCTCTATGTGAGGGTCCTACAAGATGAGTTACTTCATACACTCGAAGACTATGGGGATGAAGAGGACGACATAGTGTCCAGCAACGACCCGAAGCAGACGTCAAGGTTGGAGAAGGAAGGGGTCAATGACAATGAAGTAGAGTTGCTGTTTTGGCCTCCACAGTCCCCAGACCTCAACCCAATCCAACACTTGTGGGGAGAGGTGAAGAAAAAGCTGTATTCATACCCAAGTCCAGTCTGCACCAACATTGGGAATGTGTAAAAGAGACCTGGGATCAGATGATTTTCCTCAAGACCTGCTTGAATCTGAACCAGAGCCCAGAAGGATTCAGGCAGAGCTGAAGGCCAAAGATGCATTTACCAAGTACTAACAAAATAATACAAATTAATATTTGGATTTTTAAGAGCAAAACAGTAAAAAGGCAGTTGCATAACAAGAACTAAACAGATGCTAAATACTTGCAAGTCACATTTATGCATAAGATAGGTAAGATGATTGTGTAATACAATGATGTACAAAGCTGTAGTGGATGTGAGATATGGAGCTTGAAAGTCAAAAGTTCAAAATATTGTTACCATTTTGCTTGTCAGTGTCTGTTCTACCTAAATAGCTTGATTATTGTATCATAAGGTGATAAACAGCCGGATGTTACCATTTTACTACAGTAAAGTTATCACCTAAACATGCGCCGTGTATGAGGGAGTCAGGCGTTGGGGAAACTGAGGCGTCGGAGCTTTGGCTGACTCCACAGCCCTGCATAAGACCCTATGTGTTTAGTATTTAAATTGGTTACCACATGTACATTGATAGTATTGCATTACCTATGTGTTTATAGTTGACATGGCATATTAACATCTTGCTATGTAGCATCACTTGCATTGGATACTGTATTTTACCTACCTTATTCGGATTAGCTTTTGACTGCTCCTGTTATATTGTATTTTATACTATTATATTTGTTACCTATCAGAGGTTACTATTATTAGTATCTTGACTTTCTATACGCCTGGTATGATCTAGAACACTACATGCGGATCTGTTTTGGTTTGCTTTGTTTTTAAATATGACTTAAAGATATTTTGTTTGGCTTGTATAAAATCTATTTACTGTATAATTTTTGGCTTATTTTTTTACTTTTTTTTGCGTGTATTTGTATTGTATTCTGCATTGATACAATGTAGCAAACCATGAGAGCAGACTAGAACTTTCGCATACTAATGTGGTCACTACCTTCCCAGCAGGTTGTGGTTTTAAGACTGGATTACAACGCAGTTTAGTAAATGCCTCTGCTGTGATCACAACTAGGGGCCCATAAAAAATCAGGATGGGTTTTTAGCCTTTCAAAAAAATCCCATTAAGGGTGCGTTTACACGGCAAAGGACGAAAACGGCTCGGTTTTGACCTCAGCAGAACAGTTCATTACAACTGGTTCTAGGACTGTTTGGCAATGTCCCCACGGCACGGGTTTTCAGCCGGTTTTACAGGCTGTTTTCGGTTTTGAAAACAGTCTGCAAACCGCGTGACAAATTTTAAAATAGACCGCTATGGAAAATCCGCGCAGCAGTCCCCACTGCACGGGTTTTCCGCCCGGTGCCTTTTCAGACCCACTGGCTGCCCGAAAAACGTAGAACATGCTCATTCTTCCGTCCGGTTTTCGGGCAGAATATGAACAAGTCTATGCTAAGGGGGAGGGCTTTTCTCCGCTAATCGCGCCTGCAGCCGTGTGCACGGCCCAAAAACAGTGCAAGTACTGTCCTGTGCCTTGGGGACATCATTTTTTGACACACAAACTGGTCGGTTTTTTGGCAGTTTTGGTTTTTTGTACTGTTTTTGTCACTGTTTTTGTCCAGGTTTTCCCAGTAGTTTTTGCAGGGCTGTGGAGTTGGCAAGCCAAAGCACTGACTCCGACTCCTCAATTTACCAAACCCCCGCCCCGTTCCTAATCCCTATAACGGGCATGTTTAAGTGATAATTTTATTGTAGTAAAATGGTAACATCCAGCTGTTTATTACCTTGGTGGAAAACTGGGTGGAGACACCTCTAAAAGTTATAGGTAATGTCTTAATGGTATTGAGGGATTTTTTATCAGAGTCACCAAGAAACAATAAAGGGGTTTTTCATACAAAGATTAGCTTGCAACAAGTAGGGAGGGTAAAAATTTAAAATTTTTCCCAAAAACATTGCTTTGTTTGGGGGGGTAAGGAATTTTCTGTCTGAGTGCACACAGGCTTCTTGGTTACCGTCAGGCTGGGAGTCGGCACGAGCCCCGACTCCCGACTCCTAATCTACATGGCGCATGTTTAAGTGATAACTTTACTGTAGTAAAATGGTAACATCACGGCTGTTTATCACCTTATGATACAATAATCAAGCTATTTAGGTAGAACAGACACGGACAAGCAAAAGGGTAACAATGTTTTGATCTTTTAAACACTTGTGGGTAGAGTTGAAGAAAAAGCTGTATTTTTGTATCCAAGTCCAGTCTTCACCAACGTTAGGAACGTGTAGAAGAGACCTGGGATCAGGTTTTGGTCAAGACATGCTTCAATCTGATCCAGAGCCCAGAAGGATTCAGGCAGTATTGAAAACCAAAGGAGGAATTTCCAAATACTAACAAAATAAAAATGAACTATTTGATTTTAGGAGCAAAACAGTAACAATTCAGTTACAGAAAAGAATCTGCAGAACTAAGCAGATGCTAAATACTTGCAAGTCAAATTTATGTATAAGATAGGTAAGATGTATATAAAATTACAGTAGCCTCATGTACAAAGCTGCAGTGGATGGAGAGATATGGAGTCTGAAAGTCACAAGTTCAAAACATTGTTACCATTTTGCTTGTCAGTGTAAAATATATTTATTGGTTATGACTTTAGAACACAAAAAAATGTAAATATGTAAAACCCTGCAGGAACATTTGTAGAGTCTCTGAATTTGTTCTGAGAAATAGTATCGCCTCCATCAGATTCTGCATACATGACCTCACATCTGATATCATGATTTCCTGGCTAGAGAACGGCCTCTCTACACTAACTGGTGGGCCAAGCGGTGACCACAGGGGCAAAAATTTCTAAAAATGTCGGGGTAAAAAGGGAAATTTGGGCCTCAGCCACAGTAGGTCTGATGAAGGGTCGAACTCTTTTATTTCCCCCCTTTTAAAAGAAAGTAGAAAATTTTTGCTGAAATGTGTTTGCCCTGGGAGAAAGGAATTTTTTTCCCCTGGGCAGCGTTTTGCCTGCTCCTGTCAAAAATTTACACTCCTCATTTATGAGGCTGAAGTAGGGGAGCGGGGAGCACGGGCCGGGGCCCCCAAATTTATCTTTGCCCCTTTGGAACGAATCAAAACAAACGGGAAACCAATTTTTAATTTATTTGGGAGTCGGAGTGGGTCCATTTATGCGACTCCGATCTGCAAAATACCACCAACTCCGACTCCCACCCCTGGGTTTTTGGACTGTTTTTCAACCCGGAAAATTTATAATAAGTGAAAAAGTTTTTCCCTGATTGGTGCAAAAAACCCTTTAAAATATTTTTTTTTTTTTTTTTACCTCCAAAATTTTAAAAAATGTTGAACAAAGGCTAACTTTTTTTTTTTAAAAACCCACATGGCATTTTAAACAGCATAAAAATTTGTTTCGGCTACAAGGGGGATTTATAGACCTTCGTTCACAGGGGAAGTGTTTTGCGGGCCCTTTCCCTGTGTTAAAATGAAAAAAGGGATTTTTCAAAAAGCCCCCCCCCCACTATGGGGCCCCATTTTTCCCACTTTTTTTTTTTTTTTGCAAAAACCTAAAACCACAGCAAAAAACGCCCCAAAAGCCTGGACAAAAAGCGCCACTAAATCACTTTCTAAAGCGGTTTACATTGACCCCAAATGTTTTTTTTTTTTCCATCGGAAACAGAGAAAAAGGGGAATGAGCAAGGGGTTCTAAGTTTTTTTTTTTTTTTTTATGTAAAAAAACCGCCGGCAAAAAAAAACAGTTAAGGGGGGACAGCTGAGCAGGTTTTTTCTTTTGACATCTATGGGGAGCTTTTGCTTGCGGGTTTTTTCCCCCAACTTTTTTCAAAGGGGGCCCGTTCACAGGGGGAAACAGACAAAAAATTTGGCCGGTTTGCCGGCCGGTTTTTGCCCGGTTTTGGGGGCCGGGTCCCAACGGCCCCCGGGGGGAAGGTTTTTTCTCCGCGTTGGGGGGAGAAAAAGCCCCCCCCCTCCCATTGAGTTCCCCATGTTCCGCCCGGAAAACCAGACGGAAAGATCGTGCATGTTAAAAGGGTTTTTGTCGCCGGTCCCCCGGGCAACAAAACCCCCGGGGCGGAAAACCCCCTTTGCAGTGGGGACATTGGGGAATTCTGCAGGGGTTTTATTCCATAGAGCACAATTTTTGCTAATTTTGGGCCCGGGTTTTTCAGGCGGTCTAAAAAACCCGAAAAACCGGCTAAAAAAAACCGGGCCGGGGGGGGACATGCTCAAAAACCCCCCAAACTGTTAAAAAACCCCTTTTCCGGGGGGAAAAGCCCTCGTTTTTTGACAGGAAAAAAAAAAAATGATACTCTGGTTACATTAGCATAGGTTGTATACTTTTTATTTTAACCTCTTTGTACCCGGGGGTGGTCCCTTTTTTGCTTTGGGCCTGAAACATGCACATGGGGAACACTGGGGCCCCCTGGTTTTGGGGGCCCATGTGATGTTTGTTGCGGGTTTTATAAAGGGGCTGCTTTTTCCCAAGAACTTTTTTTCCATGTCTTTTTCACCCCCCTTCTTACTGATACATCACCGGGTAATTTTAAATACTGTTATGTTTTCTGCTTTAGGGGAAACCTATGTGTGCTTCTGAAGGGTAATGGTTATAGATGGCTGCTTTTTTTTTTTTTTTTTTTTTTTTCCCATGTCTTTGTTTCTGAACCTCAAAGCCTAACTTTCTTGATTGATATCACAACTGAAAAATTATTAAATTGGTTTATTTAAAACCTGTGCCTTTAAAAAAAACCTTCTTAATTTTTAGGGTTTCTAGGACACAGGGGGGGGCAAAGGGGTTGGAGAAAGGACCAGTATGAAGCTCGCCTTAAGGAGCTGTTTGATAGCTTTGACACCACGGGCACAGGGTCTCTGGGACAGGAAGAGCTAAACGGACCTCTTTTTCATATGTGCAGCGGGAAAAGAAGTGGCCCCATCTTTTTCCAAAAAAGTTCTTCTTCGGGAAAAACCCATTTGGGCCCGGGGTAAGAAACCACATGGAGTGATACAGACGAGCAGCTTCAGAATATGGGAGGAGAGTAAAGGATGGCGGCATAGCAGGAATGAGTTCCAGGGCATGTTATCTGCAGACTTTCTGGCCTGGTGTTTTGAAAAGAGCAGATGGGCCTAAAGTGCCTCAAGTCTCCATAAAGCTTTTTCCATGCCACACAAGTCTTTTAATTGGGGTAGTTTTTGCAACCTTGAAAGTCTAGGCTTGGGTCTGGGCTTAATTTTTAGAGGGAGGGCTCCATAGCCGTATGGCAGCACCCAATCCCAAAGTGAGCATCGCCCAATTGCTGTCTTTATGATATGGGTACTTGAATTTAAGCAGATACCAGGGACATAGCTACTGGCACTAGTAAGGGGTCACTGTGGCGTACAGTATTGGAGTGGGGTGCCTGAGGCCCACCCTACAGCTACTCTACGTGGCTGAACATATTGCACATAACTCTTGCGTTCTGCCTCTTTCACCATGAAAAGCAGCCCCAGGCCAACCATGCTCCCCTGCACTGGGAAAAAACCCCTAGAGCAAATGGAGAGAAACACGCGCTCTGCCCTTTCTGGGGAACTCCCATAGAACAAATTTGGGGAAAAACACAGGCCCCCTGTACTGGGAACTCCCCTTTAAACAGAATGGAGGGGAACACGGGGCTTCCCCCATCTGGGAACTCCCCTTTGAACAGAAAGGAAACACAGTGCTCCCCTGTTCTGGGGGAAAAACCCCCAAAAACGAATTTGGGGAGAAACACAGCGTCCTCTGTACTGGGAAATCCCTAGAAAATAATGGAGAGAACCCCAGCGCTCCCCGTTTTGGGAAAAAACCCCCTAGAACATAATGGGAAAGGGAAAACAGTGCCCCCTTTACCCGGGAACTCCCATAAAACAGAAGGGGAAAACACAGAGCTCCCCTGTACTGGGAACTCCCATAGAAAAAGAATGGAGAAAACTCAGCGCTCCCCCTTTTCTTTCGAACTCCCATAGAGCAATTGAGGAAAAACAGTGCTCCCCCCCGTCTGGGAAATCCCATAGAAAAAAAAGGTTTGGGGGCCCCAAGATCTCTCTGAAATTTTGTGGGTCCCTTTTCCGGGGATGGGTTTCGGGGTTTTAGCATATGCCATCAACCATGGTGGGAAACACCCTTTAAAAAATGTGGTCTATTATCCAAGGGGGGGGTTTTTTTAAAGGGAAACAAAAGACCCCTTTGCCTTGGGCTGGAGATACAGCGACATGAAATAAAGCCCCCAAAATTTGGGCCCCCCTTTTTTTTACCTTAAAGGTCGCTATAACGTTAAAAACCCCAAAAGGGGTGTTTACCAGGGGCCAGTTTGGGGGGCCCTCGCTTTTGCCCCTTTTCCCCCCTTTTAGGTTTCCTTATAAGCATTGAAAGGGTTTTTCGCCCAAAAGGTTCACGTCGCCCGTCAGAAATTTCCCTAAAGTTGAGTCCTAAGTAAGAGGAATGGGGAAGGGGCTCAGTGTAAATGAAGTGGAGCTGGGGTGCAGGGCTGGAGCGAGGGGCCTTTGAATAGATGTGGCTCCTCTTCCTCCCCCCCTTTCCCGTGTTCCCCCATTGTGGTTGTTTTCAGTCCCTAATGCATATTCTTTAGTGGCATGACAAAATTCCTGGGGCGCCTTCCCGGAGGGTTTAAAGCTGCAAAAAAAAAGACGTGGGGTTTTCAGAAACCCCTTGCTGACCGCCGCAATATTCTGATTTTTGCTTTTATCCTATCTAGTAATTTACTTGTAGGCAGTTAAATAAATGTAGACGGGTTCCTTTTTGGGCTGCTACTGTCTCTTTAAATCGGAATTTATAAAAAAATAAAAAATTTATTGTCAGTCCCTTTCCCGTGAAAATATAGGGGTGGGCGGGGAAAATATTAATGAGCTGCTCAATGAGGGGCTTTAAACCCGGCGGGAGGTTGTGTAAGAGGGTGAGGACCGTAGGGGTGAGGGCCCGGTGTTTGTCTGGGCCCGCTCGGGGTTAAACGACTGGTAGGAGCTCGGGAGGGAAAGAAAATTTGTTTTTAACTGCGAAAAGACGTTTTTGGCCGGGGGAAAACCCGGTGGTTTTTTGGTGGACCCCGGCCGGGGGGCCGCATTTAGGTATTTCCCCCCACGGGTTTTTCGGGGGGTATTAACGGGCGTATTTAGTTTTTAAAAATGCCCGAAAAAAAATTTCAAATACGTGTCAAAAAGTGTGGCATGTATTTGCGTCCAAATACTTTTCCCCGGGGGCCTATACGGGGGTTTAAAGTTGTAAAAACGCCTCAAAAATGACAGGGGACTTAATTTTTCGATCGTATTTACGGACGTATTTGCGGGCCCCCAAAAACGTCACAAAATACGGCCCCGTTGAATGAAAGGCGGGGAAATTTTTCATTGGAATTTAAGGGTAATTTTAAAATTTTTCATTTTTTGAAACGTATTTAAAGGGCGTATTTTTTTGGAAGTAAAAAACGTCCCCCAAAAAAACCGGGTGGTGAACATAGCCTTATAAACACGATGGCCTATTTGATGGCACCATGGACCAAATTTACTTCAAGGGGTTGTTCACTACATTGTTTTATTTTTCTCGGTCCTTTTTTCTTGGTTTTAATTTGGGAAATCAGGGGGTTCAGTAGAAATTCCCGGTCTGTACTATAAAACAACCCTTTCTGGCAGCCTTTCAGGAGAGATTCAAACGGGCTGTAAACTGCCAATTTGGCTGCCTATTCCTACTTTTCAGATTTTGACACTTTGTCTCCCCGACATTAAAATCCCCCACAGTATCTGCTCCCACTGTTATTTTTAACAAAATGTCGGGGAGGATACTCCTCTAAAGGGGATGATATTTTTTTTAATAAAAAAATAAAAATCCCCCGGGGCCCCTTTTTTTTGGGACACCTGTCCAACTGCCGTTAAAAATTAATTTCTAATCCCGCCCAAACACATGGCGGCAACCAGTGCATTTGGATGTTTGAATTTGGGCAAGACAATTCCCGCATTCAAACCCAGCATCAAATAAAGGGGGAAAAAAGGGGTTTTTAGTGCCTTTGAACGGGGGCATGGTTGTTTGGGGCCAGAAAAGGGTGGTCTGAGTATTTCAGAAAAATGCTGAACTCCTGGGGGTTTTTTTAGCACAACCCCTCTTGGGTTTACAGAGAATGGTCCCAAAAAAAAAAAAACATGTGAGCGGCAAATTGTGGGCGGAAAGGGCCCTTTTTGATGCCAGAGGTCCAAAAAGGAAAAATGGGCAGACTGGTTCGAGCTGATAGGGCAACAGTGACTCAAATACCCAACCCGTTACAAAAAAGGAGGGAAAGCTCTTGAAGCACAGTACCCCAAACTTTTCGGCAGTGGGTTTACAGCAGCGAAGACCACACCGGGTTGCCACCCCTTTCGCTAAGAACAGGAAATAGGCCCAAATTTTGCCCAAGCTCACGAAATTGGAAGTAAAAGTTGAAAAACGTTGCCGTCTGATAGTCCGATTTCTGCTGCGATTTTCAGGGTGGGTCAGAATTTGGCTTTTAACAACAGAAAGCGGGGATCCTCCTCCTTGTATCAACTTCAGGTGGTGGTGGTGGTGTCATGGGGTGGGGAAAATTTTCTTGGCACTCTTTGGGCCCCTTTGGGACCAATTGGCATCGTTGCAAGCCACAGCCTTCCTGGAAAATTTTTTCTGACCTTGTCCTCCCTTTAGACCACAATGTACCCAAAAATCTATGGCTACTTTCGCAGGATAAAGGCCTGTATAAAACTGGAATCATCTCAGATGGTTTCTTGAACATGAGGAATGCTTCCCCACCCTTTTTGGACTATGCCCGAAGAATTGAGGCAGTTTTAGGCAAAAGGGGGGGCCAACCCTTAATAGCATGGGGTCCCCCAAAAAGTGGGCCGGAGTGTGTAAGCTTTTAAAAGCTTTAACCCGACTATGTCCACTCATATATGGTTATGGGGGAAAATACCTGGGGTCCCCAAATTTTCCCAAAACACCTGGCAATTGATTTGGAAGCGGCAGCCCGCCATCTCTTTCTGCTCAAACTAAAGAAAACCAGTACTAAAATATTTTTGTTTTTGGTACCAAAGGGCCCTCCTTTCCTACATAGATTTAAAGCCCAGCCCCCCGGGGAAGGGGTTGTGGAGATTTTGGGGATCCAGGGGCAAATTTTCCCAACATGTTTTTTTTGGGACTGAGGGGAAGGGCCCAAATTCGGGTTTAAAAGGGTTTTCAGTCCTTGGTTGCTGAATTGCACAGTTTTGGGGTTTTCCCTCTTACCCAAAAAACCTTTCCCTTTTCCTAAACGCCTTATGCCCCTCTAGGCCCTGGGGTGGGAAGACTCTTCCTCTACATAGTGACAGCTTCTAAATGTCTTATTGCTAGATTTTGGAAACAAGCCTCGATTCCCACTCAGCACGACTTAAGTCTCCGTTTGCAAGAAGTTAGACGGATGGAATATCTTACTGCTCTATCTCACAACCAACTGGACCTATTTGACCGTGTCTGGAAACCATGGGATGTTTACTGTAGCAACAACATAAGTTTTAGGCTTTGGCTCACCTTCCTTTGTTCATCAATGTGCATCTATTCCACCTGTTTCAGACGCCGCTGCATCCTTCCATGCTTGGATTGAATGGCCCACGACCAGACGGACCTCACATAACAAAAAGGAACCGAAAAATTCCTCCAATCCAGCTTTCAAATGCAAGAAAACGGCATAATTTATTAAGGATTGGGTTTCAAAGGATAAAATACAGTTAGCGAGGCAGAGCTAACGCGTTTGGGGCATATTGCATATTGCCCTTGTTCACAGCATGCTGCTGAACAAGGGCAATATGCCCGAAACGCGTTAGCTCTGCCTCGCTAACTGTATTTTATCCCTTTGTACCGAATCCTTAATAAATTATGCCGTTTTTTGCATCGAAAGCTGGATTGGAGGAATTTTTCGGTTCCTTTGTTTTTGTTGCTGTTTACTGTATCCTACATGACTTGTAGTTTTCTACTTTTGGTATAATTGGATTGCAAATCTAGTGTTGGGAGCCATAGTTCCACCTTGTGTGTCCTGTCCTAGGTCTCCCCCCTCCCCCCCCCCTCTCCTCCTCCCCTGTTTTGTCAGTCTGTCTTCACGTCTCGGAAGTAACTGTGTTACTTTAGCCGTCTATGGGTCTGTCTCTCAGTGGCCCCAGTGAAAGGGGGTATTTGGGGTTTTCGGACTAGAAATGTATTCTATTTATTTCACTGAGATCTACTTGTTTTATACTGCACTTTTGTTTTTACTAATTTGATGGCAGAGTATCTCTTTGATATTTACTGTACGGCTTTGTTGATCGTATTTTTGTACTGAAAAACTTTAATAAAAATTTACAATTTAAAAAAAACAAAAAACAGGTCTGTAGCTATAGCAACCAGTGCTGGCAGCCTATCGGGAAAGATGGAATAGGTCTGTAGCTATAGCGACCTGATGAGCTGATGCAGCCCATACAAGAGGTGATATCTAGGAATAGGTAGGACACTGTTAATGGAAATATTGCAAAGTGATTTGTTTTTGCAAGATCTTTAACATAAAAAGCAGCAATCATTGTAGTAAGACAACCCCTTTAAATGTTTTGGGTGTTGGGTGTTTTGTGTGTTTTTTTTTTTTTTTTTTTGTTTGTTTTTTCTCTTGTAGATTTTTTGGCAAATACTATATGATCTGGCTATGGTATAGCATTGTAGAACTGGCCTAAATTGGGTAACTGTTGGCGAATCTAATTTAAGGTCAGAGCACTTCCCTTTTTCTTCTTAGTTCATTAGAAATTGCTCCTAGTTACACAGTAGTACCAATAATTCTGCTTAGCAAAATTCCAAGAGCACAATACAAAATTAGACCGCTCACCTGCGTAGCTTAAAGGGGTTGTCTCACTACAGGGATTGCTACTTTTTATGTTAAAGATCTTGCAAAAACAAGTCACTTTGCAATATGTGTCCATTAACAGTGTCCTACCTATTCCTAGATATCCCCTCTTGTATGGACTGCATCAGCTCCTCAGGTCGCTTTTTGCTATTTGACCTGTTGATCTCTCCTGATAGGCTGCCAGCACTGGTTGCTATAGCTACAGACCTGTTTGATAAACATATCCTGTTCTCATGTCAGAGTAATTAGCAGACCTTTAAATACAGAGCTAATATGCTAATCACCCACAGCCTTATCCGGGTGAGACAGAAAGCATGAATGAAAGCTGCTTTTGGCTCTGAAACAGTGTGGTGTGAGAACCCCTTCAAAGCCACATAGCACATTTGTCATGCTCTGTTTGTCTATCTACCTCTCTATCCTATCTGTATCTACCTCTCTATCCTATCTGTATCTACCTCTCTATCCTATCTGTATCTACCTCTCTATCTATCTGTATCTACCTCTCTATCCTATCTGTATCTACCTCTCTATCCTATCTGTATCTACCTCTCTATCCTATCTGTATCTACCTCTCTATCCTATCTGTATCTACCTCTCTATCCTATCTGTATCTACCTCTCTATCCTATCTGTATCTGTCTGTCCTCCTGTCTGTGTGTATAATTGTATATAATATTGGTAAGGATGACCCTTGTAGCCAGTTAAGTTGCTTCTTTCACCTTTTTAAAGGGGTTGTCTCCATACATTGATTCATCTTACTACATTCCTGTTTTCTCAGTTTCATTTTTGAATTCAGGGGGGTTTACTGGCTACTACTGGCCTCCAGAGATGAGCGGAGGAACCAGGCTGTGCTATGGCGACCATCGCTGGCACCCCCCAAAAAGGGGAGATGGAACAGGTCGTAGCTATAGGACCGTGCTGGCAGCCTATCGGAGAGATGGAACAGGGCTGTAGTATAGCAACATGCGGGAGCCCCATCGGAGGATCAAACATGTTGTACTATAACGACCCGCGCTGGAGCCTATTGAGAGATGAAAAAGGTCGTAGTTTTAACGCCGGCTGGCAGCTTGGGAGAGTCAAACAAGAGGGGATATTGGAATAAGTAGGACACGTTTAAAGGAAAACATTACAAAGTAAATTTTTTTCAAGATCTTTAAAAGAAAAGCCCCAATCCTTGTAGTGAAAAACCCTTTAAGTAATTGGTATTTATGGGTAACAGTTTTGTGGGGTTTTTTGTTTTTTGTTTGGTTTTTTTTTACAAATTTTTTTTTTATATTCTGTATAGGAATTTTTTTTTAAGTTGCTTATGAAACGAAAATGCTAATAAGGAGCGGGAACAAATCGTAAGTTACGCTAATTTGCCGTAATTTCCTGTTAAGATTCTGTTGCGCTCCGCACAATTGCATCTTGAATTAAACTGATTAGATTGCGGGGCTAATTTATGACCGCCACCGCTTTTATCAGGCTCCCGCCATGTAGTCTAATCCCTTTGGGTTGTATCTGATCTGGTCACGGTGAAATTGCTCCAGGACTCGGGAGCTGGCACCAGCTGTGCAGCCGTGTGACTCCGAGGACGGGCGCAGAACAATGGCGACGCATTCCTGCATCGCCTCTTCCTCCGCACTTGGGGGATATTATGCTTTCGTTAATGAAGGTGGTGTGAAATAAATACTAAAAAACGTAAATATTTATTGTGTTTTTGATGATTTTTAATAGTCATATTCTATGGAAAGGGAGTGCTGTAGACACTCTTACAAGGCTTGCTGGTTGGTTTCCGGATGAGTTTCGGTGGCTGCCCAGTAACAGCTGCTGCCCCCCCCAGAGAGGACCCCTCTGGGTTTTCCCTCTTGTAGGGAAAATGGGCATTAGTGTTTCTTGAAAAAGGTATCCTTTGGTTCTCGAATTGTGATTTAGGATGTCCCAAATACGAATCCTATTCGTGCCTATGGGGAAATAATTCTGGATGTGTTTTATGCAGCAAAATGCCTGTAAATTGCATGAGGGTTAGGGTAACCTCCCCCTCTGTAACCATAACCTTATCCTAACACACTGCAAAATTCCTCCAGACTACATAGGGTTGGGGTAACCCCAAATTTTAATCCAGATCTAACCTGGTTGTGAAGTAAGTTTAAAAGGGGGTTTGTCCCACTAAAAGGATTGCTGTTTTTTAATGTTAAAGTCTTGCAAAAAAAGTCCTTTGCAATAATGTCCATTACCATGCCAACCTTTCCTAGATATCCCCTTTGTAGGGGCGATCAGCTCCTCTTTCGCTATAGCTAAGCCTTTTCAATCTTCATATGGCTCCCAACACGGGTTGCTATATTACGACCTTTTCAATCTCTGGGTTTGGGCTCCCAAAGGGTTTGCTATATACAGACCTGTTCAATCTCTCCGATAGGCTCCATCACTGGTTGCTTAGTTCAGCCCTGGCTTCTACTGCGCCTAGTAGGCCGAAAAGCCCCTGTTTAAAAAGGGAAACTAAGAAAACAGGCTGGGTGAGAGGAATCAATGTAGCGAGACAACTGTTTTAAGGGGGGTTCACCATACTATTTCACAACCACGGGCAGTTTTTCAACTCCCACTTCTGGTCGGGTGCAGGTGGGGGATCTATCATGCACGATTGACTATGGGCTTACTATGCCCAGCAAAAGTCTGTTACAGTGACATGACTGTCGGAGGTTTATAATCTGTAGTGCACAAGGCTACATCTACACAGAACTGGTTTACAGTTGGATTTTTAAGTGGCTTCAGTATCTAGAATCCACAAAAATCCAACTATAAATGTTCCCCATAGACCGCAATAAAAAAAAAATCTTAGATGATTACATAGCTCGGTTTTCTGGGGGGGATTTGAAAACCCAAAACCCCTTCAAAAAAAAACGTAGAACATGTTCTTTAATGCGCCATAATTCGCTTGAAAACGGCGGATTCTAGTACTGATCAATTGAATGGGATGACCGGAAACCACAACAAAAAACGAAAACCGTGTAAAATACTGTTTGGCTTTTCATCAGAATCTGACCGGTGTTTTGTCCTTGATGTAGCATAAAGCTTATCACTTGTCATTAATTTAGGTAAACAAACTTCTGTGCTAAACAGGGAGTGAACCATCATGGCTGAACTAACTGATCGACGGCAAATTGGATCAATGAGAGGGCGCAGAAAGAGATGGTCGATAAACTAGAGATACTTGTTTACGCTAGCAGTAGATGAACTCTTCTTTATCTCCTGATCAAAGCAAAATCAAAACCGCAATGTATTTGGTAATAGCCCTACAATTAAATTAATTGTTTGATGAAAAATTCTTTTTAACAGGTGTACCCCCAAGATTGGATGTTTAGTCAAAGAGGTGTCCTCAAAGTCTAATAGGTGGGCCCGACACCTATTTTGGTAACAGGCCCCTGAATGTCTCGTCTCAAAATGGAGGGCTTGGGCATGACTCTCCATTATTGTCTATGGACATTCCTGGTACAGCTGAACATACTGCTCCCCTGTACCCGTAACTTCCCTGTTGCTGGTGCCAGCCTTCATTTTTGGCTGGTGGCGGCTTTATATTCATCACCGCAACAAGCGCCGCTTAGGGACTGCGCTCGTGTGTTTTTCATGACAACCAGTACCCGACTTACACCGTTCCGACTTACACTGTCCCTTTAAACGGAGACTTAGGGGCATGCTGCACTTGTAGTTCCAGCAGTAGTATCTGGGGAACAAAAAATTTTCCAGCACCCAGGCAGCGCATGAGGTGAAATCTTCTTAACTGGGCACAACACAAAACAAATGTAAAAACCCTTTCCGCCTATCCCAAAAAAAAATGCTGGGAAATTTCATTTAATAAATATACCTGTTCCGACTTACATACAAATTCAACTTAAGAACAAACCTACAGTCCCTATCCCGTCTGTAACCCGGGGACGGCTTGTATTGTATATCTCCAGTGCCTGCCATGTCAAAAGCAAAGAAAAATTGCAGCTACTTTTGCATATATCCATAGTTAAAAGGGGTTTCTCACTACAAGGATTCTTTTATGTTAAGATCTTGCAAAAACAAGTCACTTTGAAATACTTTCCCATTCAGTGTCCTCCCAATTCCCAAAATACCCCCTCTTGTAGGGCCATCAGCTCCTAGGTGCTATAGCTACAGACCTGTTTTTAATTTCTCCTATAGGCTGCCAGCGCGGGTTTGCTATAGCTCAGCCCTGTTTGATCGATTGATAGGCTGCCAGCACTGGTTGCTATAGCAACAGCCCTGGCTTCTATGCAGTCTAGTAGAAGCCAAAAACCCCGCCCCTGAATTCAAAAAAACCCAAAAAAAACGGGACGAGGGAGATGAGCCAATGTAGTGAGACAACCTCTTTAAGGCTTGTGTCGTTTTATGTATACAGCTCCTATGCATAACTATGTGTCTATGGGAACAGCAAGCTGATGAATAAACAATACGCAATACTTTTATCTTTAATTCCCCCCCCCTGGGTTCACCCTGAACCCTCCTCATGCAGGGACTAATGATGTAAGCGAGGCATGAGACGTGGTACGGGTAAGCTGGATGAGGTCATGGCTCCGCTATCGCAGGAGCCTCTTGGGTGTCATTTGAGGTGTTCCCTCTTGGCAACTGTTACCACTTTTGTTTCAGAGTGAGAACTCTGGAGATTCGGGTGATTTCCAGTGTGAGTTTTGCAGCATCACGTGTCTCGGGTGGGAAATTGACACAAACTATCATCTTTTTTTTTTTCTTTTCTGTTCCTCTTGAGATTCACTTTGACCAGTTTTAAGAAGCCCTTATTGATGCCTTATCCAGCACTCTGTCCAGTAAGGAGAACTGCCCTGAACCAGGTACACTATCTACTCATTTGTCACCTATAAATGGGTGTGTATACTTCTGCAACCACACTATTATAGAAAACAAAAATAAGTGATGATTTGTTAAACTTCTCTATTGTCCTGTGTGTCTCCATGGTAACAGACTACAAACAATCCCTTTTGTAGTTGGATCCTGCAGCCATGTGTTACTTCATTCCTTTTCTATTGTCTGTAGTTTATCAGAAAGTGAACAAGGGCAGAGGTCCAAAACACGTTGCATATGTTTCCCTTCCTATTTTTTTTTCTCACCTGTATGTGAAGACTACAATAAAGATTTTTCCACTTTTTGAGATGCTGCTCCACCCGTTTTTCCTTTGAATATTCTCAAAAAGAGAAGCAGTCACTCCTGCAAGGTCAGATCATCGGACCACACAGGAAAATTCTGGAATCGCTTGGTGCCCATGTAAATTACATGATATTGCATCACAAGCCCTCCAGAGTGGGAGCCTCTTTGGTCGGTAAAGGGGGGATATCTTACAGATGGCTCCCTCTTATAGACAGAGACGTAAAATATGTTCTGGTCATCGCCACCTGGCACTGATTTTAGTTTTAGGTGTCTTATGGGTTTCATGGTGTCTTATGGCCCACAGTGAAATAGGTGAAACCTCCTGGTCGGCCACTGAGCATGGTAGACCTGCATATGAAACCTCAGGAGGGGCAGAAAATCACAGAGCCAGAGTATAGAGGCATGTACAGTCACTTACAATAGCTGTAAAAAAAAACACACAAAAAAACAAAACACTTCACCTGTGCGCCCAGAAACAGTTGAACTGTTGGGCCCCTAGAATTTAACTCCACCTGTGGACTCTAAGCACCCCCAGTCTGACACTGGGTTCATGCCATGATGAAGGGTATTCACCCATGGCAGATTTGCAAACATTTCTGCAGCTATTCCATTCCTATGGGCTTGCAGAAATCCATGTACCTGCTACAGAAGTTACGGCATTCACATGTGGAAAAAAAAAAAATGATTTTCCCAGTTCCAAAAATTGAAGGCTTTTTAAAGGTAGGTGTATCGAGCATCCATGGATGGTTACTAGAGTTGTGCTTCAGATTCGGTCAAAGTCAAATTTGACCCAAATTGGAGTCCTTTTGGTTCGGGTCAACGCGAACGGATTCTTGCCAAAAAGTAAAAAAAAAATTGTTTAACTCATGTTTCTATGTTAAACACATTTGATTAAGAATTTTTGGTTGTCGGCTCGGTCTGGGGTTAGATTCACAGTGACAAGTTCAGAGTCAAGACTTGAACCCGAATCTTTTCGTAAGCACAGTTGAACTGGTGTAGATTCACGTTGTTAGGTTCGGAGTCGAGACCTGAATCTTTGCTGAAAACTACAGGGAAACCCTACCCCCCATTTTCAACTGTACTTCCGAAAAGATTCGGGTTCAGGTCTCTACTCTGAATCGGTCAATGTGAATCTACACCAGTTCACCTGTACTTATGAAAAGATTCAGGTCTTGACTCCGAACCAGTCACCTTGAATCTACACTAATTCAACTGTACTTCCAAAAGATTGGGTTGGGTTTTCTTGATCTGAAATACAGTTAAATGGTGTAGATTTTCAGGCCCAGTTCAGGTCAGACCGGAAACAAATTTTTTGTAAGTCATTTAAAACTGGTGTGATTACAGTGACCAGTTCAGAGTCGAGACCGGAACACGAATCTTTTCGGAACTGGTCACTGTGAATCTACACCAGTTCAAATGTAATGAAAAGATTCGGGTTCAGGTCTCGACTCTGAAGTATAAATGAACTGGTGTAGATTTACAGTGACTGGTTCAGAGTTGAGACCGGAACCCGAATCTTTTTGGAACTTGTCACTGTGAATCTACACCGGTTCAACTGTTCTTCCGAAAAAATTTGAGTTCAGGTCTTGACTCCGAACCGGTCATCACTGTGAATCTACACCAGTTCAACTGTAGTTCAGCAAAAAATTTGGGTTCGGTCTCGCTCTAACCGGTCATAAATTTAAAACCTACCCTTTAAATGTAGTTCAGCAAAGAATTGGGTTCAGGTCTCGACTCCGAACCAGTCACTGTGAATCTACACCAGTTCAACTGTACTTATGAACAGATTCAGGTCTTGACTCCGAACCAGTCACCTTGAATCTACACCAATTCAACTGTACTTCCAAAAAGATTCGGGTTCAGGTCTTGACTCTGAAATACAGTTAAACTGGTGTAGATTTACAGTGACCAGTTCAGAGTCGAGACCGGAACACAAATCTTTTCGGAATTGGTCACTGTGAATCTACACCAGTTCAACTATACTTCCGAAAAGATTTGGGTTCAGGTCTCGACTCTAAACCGGTCATTAATGTGAACCTACACCAGTTCAACTGTAGTTCAGCAAAGAATTGGGTTCAGGTCTCGACTCCGAACCAGTCACTGTGAATCTACACCAGTTCAACTGTACTTACGAAAAGATTCGTGTTCAGGTCTCGACTCTGAAGTACAGTTGAATTGGTGTAGATTTACAGTGACTGGTTCGGAGTCAAGACCTGAATCTTTTCGGAAGTACAGTTGAATTGGTGTAGATTTACAGTGACTGGTTCGGAGTCGAGACCTGAATCTTTTCGGAAGTACAGTTGAATTGGTGTCAAACCAAACAGGGAGCGATTGGAGCAGCACTACTCCTTGTAACGACTCCGGCACCTGTGTCCGCAGGACGTGAGTTTTGCTTTAGATCCCATTTTTTCTATAATTTCACAATTGTTAGGTACTGTGTTTTGTTACACGGTTCGTCAGTGACGAGTTTTTTGGTTTAATTTTTTGATCTTCAGTTAGAGTGAGTGTTTGCTCTGCTCCTTGTGTTTTTTGGCGCGGTCGGCTTTGGGTTGGTGTTGCTTGGGGGACTGGATCCTAGCTGTCTTAAAACGTGACAATCACACCGTGTTTTGTTCTCGGAAATTTAATTTTTTTATATTAATTTGTCGTGTTGGTGTGTTTGGGGAGTTATGAGGACGGAGGGTGTTGCAATGGGACTGGGCTTTGTAAATTTTATTATTTGATTTTGTTACTTAGTCTAATGTTACTAGGAGCCAAATTGTTTTAAAGGGGGTTTTGTCTCACTAAAGGATTGTTTTAATTTTAAAAGATCTTCAAAAATAAGTCACTTTGCAATATGTGTCCATTAAATGTGTCCTACCTATTCTAGATACCCCCCTCTTGTTTGGGCTGCATCAGCCCTTGGGTGCTATAGCTACAGCCTGTTTTTCTTCCTGATAGGCTCCAGCATGGTTGCTATAGTACAGACCGGTGATCTTTTCCCTTTTAGGCTGCCGCACTCGCTTAGTTCGACCTGGTGACTATCCCTGATAGGCTCCCCGCACTGGCTGCTATAGCTAAAGACCTGCTTTACTGCAGTTTGTAGGAACCGTAAACAGCCCCTGAATTCAAAAATGAACCAAGAAACAGGATGGGTAAGATGAATCGATGTAGTGAGACAACCCCTTTATAAGAAGGATGAAGACATGACGGACTTCATCCATGGAGGGCGCCACATCTGTGCACAGTTTGAGGTTGGTATTGCAGCTTGGTTTCTTTTGTAGAAAATTGATGGTGGGCTGCAATACTACATACAACTACTTTTGGCACTCTTTGAGGTAGATAAAGACTATTACCAAATACATCACTGTTCTGATTTAGCTTCTATTCAATTTGAGCAGTTATCTCCTCCTTGTTTCCAAAAGCTTCCCTAGATTACCGACCTACTCTCTCTGCTCGAGGGTGGGCCCAGGATGGTGGTCTCCCTTCCTGCTGTATCTTTGCAGTACAGGAGCTTGTTTTTCTTAATTACAAATGTAAAATGGGTTCTGCCACAATCTCATTTCATCCCTTTCTGCCTCCACTCTCAAGTTGTGTGCTCGAAGGGGGCGTGTGTGATTTGTTTGAATTGCAGATCATTGTGCCCCAGCAGGATGACATCACAGGCCTTTTCTCTGTAGTCAAAGAAAGGTCTGTTTATGTATAGAGCTGTGAGTAGCTACAATGTAGCTCAGAGGTAAAGTTTTTGCCTCAGAGCACAAGGGTCCTTGGTTCAAATCCCTGCAGCAACCAAACCTGTGGATTTTTTTTCTCTTTATCAATGCACAGATATCATTAAGGTTTATTTTTTGTATTTATTTGCACGGTTTGAATAATTACTAAGGAGCACAGAGGACGGGAGTAGAATGACAGCACCTGGGGATTGAACACTCAGTAGCTGCCTGAGAGGAGAGGTGATGTCTGGCCAGTACTTAGCAGATATCAGCCCTTGTCGTGTCCACCGGTACGTAATTTTTAATAATGATGAATGGTAAAAAAAAATTTATGATTTAATTTGCAAGCTTCA
Source organism: Phyllomedusa bahiana (assembly GCA_025379985.1). Lineage (NCBI taxonomy): Eukaryota > Metazoa > Chordata > Amphibia > Anura > Hylidae > Phyllomedusa > Phyllomedusa bahiana. The sequence continues at coordinate 311,727 of JAODAL010000075.1, read as the reverse complement.
CATATCAATTTTACTTCGTGGCAAAACCCCTTTAACCCTTTACAGCTCTGTAGCTTTCTGTCCTGCTGTTTAGACCCTTCCATCACCAATGTTCCTCTAAAAGCTCAGTTAGAAACAGCAGAGCTGAGTTGTAAGTCACTGCTGTAGACTCCCCTACAGCCTGAAGAGGAAATAGCCTAAAGCTGTAGAACCACTCACAACCTGACTAGGTAGTTTAGGATCCCCCCTAAAAAAAAAATGTTTACAAACTGGCAAGCAACATGCAGTTTACTATATGGATTTTAAAAAGAAGAAAGCCCCTCCAGAGCAGAAAAAGATAAACCCATTGCCCTTTCATGTATTGCCCCATGGTCTAGGCTAATCTTTATTGAGACTTGCCCAAAGAACAGTAGTGATGTCATTACCTACTATTTGTAATGAGATTAAATCGAGATAAGCAGAAACTACAGTAAAGTGAGCTTAGACAGCCTGGCCATTGAGGAGTTTTATCTCTTTACTATTACAGGCTGGGAAAGGATATGGTCTTTTATGAAATTTTTTAATTGCATAGCACTGCCAATGTAAAAAAATATAAATTAAAATGTTGCCAGAAATTTAGGACATTTTTTCCCAGGAATATTGGTTTTAACAAAAAAATCTCCTTTCTGATGGCAGTGACCCTTTAAAACACCTTTCCTAAGACAAAGATAGACAAGTGGCTCCTAAGCACGCCCGCTTTGCAGTGTCATCCTTGGGAAGCAGGATTTGTGTCATTTGTTTCCCTTTCATGCATTGCTCTGGTCATTGCCCTGTGGTCTAGGCTAATCTTTATTTAGACTTGCCCAAAGATGAGTAGTGATCTGTCATTACCTACTATTTGTAATGAGACTAAATAGAGAAAAGCAGAGAAAGACACTTAAGTAAAGTGAGATTAGTCTGTCCAGCCATTCAGGAGCTTTCTCTCTTTACTATCACAGCTGGAAAAGGACATGGTCTTCTATGTAATTTTTAATTGCACAGGACTCCCAAAGTAAAATAAAATATGATCAGAAATGTAAGTATTTTTTTCAGGAATATTGGTTTTAATTAAAAAATGCTCCTTTCTGATGGCAGTGTCCCCTTTTTAAAAACCTCCTAAGACAAAGAGGTAAACAAGTGGCTCCTAAGCACGCCCGCTTTACAGTGTCATCCTTAGGAAGCAGGATTTGTCATTTTTCCCCTCCTCTAGTTATTGCCCTGTGATCTAGGCTAATCTTTATTTAGTCTTTCCAAAGATCAGTAGTGATCTGTCATTACCTACTATTTGTAATGAGACTAAATAGAGATAAGCAGACACTTCAGTAAAATGAGATTAGTCTGTCCAGTCATTCAGGAGCTTTCTCTCTTTACTATCACAGCTGGAAAAGGACATGGTCTTCTATGTAATCTTTAATTGCATAGGATTCCCAAAGTAAAATAAAATAAAATATGGTCAGAAATGTAAGAATTTTTTTTTTCCGGGAATATTGGTTTTGACAAAAAAAATGCTCCTTTAAAATTGCAGTTCCCCATTAAAACACCTTTCCTAAGACAAAGAGGTAAACAAGTGGCTCCTAAGCACGCCCGCTTTATGGCGTCATCCTTAGGCCGTGTTCACACGGCTTATTCCCGACGGATTTGTGAGCCGTATTGAGCTCACAAATCCGCCGTGAAAAGGGGCGGGAGGGGGGGGGGCCCCGGACCCGGGGGGGGCCGCTCCCCGGGCCCAAGCGATGCTTGTTTTCGGCCGTCCGCGCCGTAAATAATGTGCAGTCTTTTTCCCCCCCCCGCGGGGGATTCGCGAGCGGGGGGGAAGCGACGGAACCCACTGTTCTCTATAGAGCAGAGGTTTCCCGTTAATGCAGGGACGGTTTGGGCCCCTTTACTGAAGCCAAAATCCGGCGCGGAGTACGGCCCCATCGTGGAAAAATAAGCCGTGTAAAGGGGGGGCCTGGAAGCAGGATTTTTGTCAGTGGCTAATGGTGATGCATCTCCTGATGGATGATGTGCTGCACCCCCCCCCACCTTCCCCTCTTCTCTTTGTACTTTTGAAGTGAAGAGGTCATTGAGACCCGAGGAGAGTACAAGAAGGGAATAGATGGATTCAAAGCACTGCTCGGAGCGCTGTGATGCCGCACAATAGGCTGCCCCATTAATACAAGACTCTTGGGGTTCTTGCAAGGAGAAGACTAATCGTAGGGTCCCAATTAAACCTGGCGAATGCCCCTTCGGGGGGGCCCGTCTGCGTGGGGGGCCCCATACAATGGGGGCTTGGTTCCAAACTGATCATTTGTGCCGTGTATGAAGGGGCAGGAAGGCAGCTGTGTGCTCCGTACGAGGTGCTCTAATGATGACTTCCACTACCAGAGTGCAAATCCTATTCAGCTGTTCTCTCTAAATTGGCGCCTCGGAGTATTATGTGGAGTTTCTTAAAGGGGAAATAGATTTAATTAGCAAAAAAGGTTGAGACTTTACCCTTCGATGAAGAGCAGCCTGTTATTAAAGGGGGGTTTAAAGCTTTTGTTAATCCCTGTGTAATGAAATCTTCCAAAACTTTCCGACTTTTTTTTTTTTTTTTTTTAAAAAAATTTTTTACACCGCAAAATATACAAAAATACGTATATCAAGTAAAAACCCCGGGCAGTGGTATTTTTACCCAAAAAAAAACCCAACAACAAAAAACAGAAACAACCCTCCACCCCCACCCCCTTGCACTAAACCTTGACATTAAACAATTTCCCCTGAGTTTCTCTAAAATTTTGGTCTCGGTCGCCCGGAAGAACCTCTCACCTTCTAAAGTTTTTCCCCTTAAAGGGGTTTTTCCCCCAAAAAAATAAAATTTTTGGGGGGGAAGTTGAATTTAAATATAACTTTTCCCCATTCATCATTTTTAAAAAATTCGCACCCTTTTTGTCTTGTGCTCCCTTGTGATCCATTGTTTACGTGGCTCCCGGGGGTAACCGGGCTGGGCCCTTTTTACTCCTGGGGCGCACATGCCCCGTATACTTCTCCCTCGGCGCAATGAGTGTTTAACCCAAAGGGACTGTCCCCCCTGTCCTCTGAAAAAAAAAAAATAAAAAATTTTCCCCAAAAGGTTGTGCATTTTAAAAAGGGAAAAAAGGGAAACTAAGGGTTTGCCCTGGGAGGGGTTTGAACCTGGACCTTGGCTGTTTTAGGCAAAAACTTTACCTCTGAGCTAATTGTTTGTACTGGAGTCGTACATAAACGACCTTTTTTTTGACAAGGAGAGGAAAATCCTGGTGATTTCTCCTGAGTCCCTGATATGTAAACCAAAAAAAATCACACACGCCCCCCCTGAGCACCAAGCTGAAGAGCTGGATGAGGAGGATGAAATGGATTGTGGCAAAACCCTTTTTAATTCTCCGTTCAAGATCTTTGCTTTTCTGTTTTGTGAATTGGAAAAGCCTTTTTTTTCTAGCTAGTGGCCCGAGATTTTAAAGAGGGGGTTTACTTTTCACTCCCGAAGGTTTGCTGTAAATTTTACACTGAAAGGGAAATAATTATTTGGCCCTTTCTGATTGCCATTTTTCCCCACTGACAAGGACATGAACGTCTATAATTTTTTGGGGTTTGGTAAAATTTTAACATTGGAGTTAGAATACCAAAAAAAAATCCCGAAATCCGTTGTATAAATTTTATATATTTTTAAATTTCTTTTTTCAGGAGAAATAAGTATTTGATCCCCCGCGTGGCCAAAATTTTGGCTCCTACAGACCCGTTAGAGGCTCCTAACAACTGTTACCTGCATTAAAGACAGCCCTCTTAAAATCACTTTATAAAAAGACTCCTGTCCCGATCAATTTAGTAGACTCTAACCTCTACAAATGGGGAAGACAGAGGCTTTTAAGGATGTTAGGGCAAGTCATAGACCGCACAAAACGGGATTTGGGGTCAAAACCTTTTTTTCAAGTCTCTGCTTGCGGTTGTGAATTGTAAAGTATTTTTTTTGATCCAGAGGGTGAAAATAGCAGCAGTAATGCTTTTCACAGCTGATGGCTTTATCGAATTGTATCAGGACCGTTTTTTTTTTTTTTTTGTTTATTTTCAGACCGTGCAAATAAATAAAAATAAAACTCGATTAGTTATGTGCATTGAGGAAAAAAAAAATCCAAGTTTGATTCCTGCAGGTAAATGAACCTAGGACCCCTATACTGAAAGGCAGAAGTGCTAACCACTCGCTTTTGGGTTTTATCTCACAGCTCTTTTTTAAGGGAAGTCCCCCCGGCACAGTTTTTTTCTGTTTTACGCGGTTTTTTGATTTTAAAGTAGTCTGTAAACCAGCTGTCAACCTTTTACATTGACTTTATTGTAAACTCCGTGTAGTGGACCCCACTGCATGAACTTAACGCCATACGTTTTTTTTTTTTTTTAAACCGCCGGATTCTGAAAAATTTTTTAACATGTTCTTTATAACCCCCGGTTTTTGGGGGCCGGGGACTGAACATGTGGTGCAAAAAGGGGGGGGCCTTAAAACCACAAACCCGACAAAGCTGTCCCCCCGTGTGCAAGTTTCCCGATGGTTTTGGTCTTTCGTGTAAACGGGCCCCAATTTTATAAATCAGACGTTTTTTTTTTTCAGCCTGCAATAAAGTTAAAAAAAGAAACTCCGTTATGTGCATTGAGAAAAAAAAATTGGTTCTGCGTTTAGAAACCCGGAACCCCTTGCTGAAAGGCAAAAGTGATAACCACTCAGCAATATTGTAGCTACTTTCAGCTCTTTATATAAACAGACCTTTGTTTGACTAGTGAGCACACTGTTGAGGTCAGCCTGCTGGGTCAAATGATCTGTAGCTCAAATAAATCATACACTCCCTCTCTTGAACACACTGAAAGTTGAAGCAAACCTGGCATGAAATGCTTTCGTGGTAAAACCTCTTTAATCCCCCTATTCGTCATCTTGACATTTGGGGACCCTGATGCTTTGCGCCAGCTTCTGGTGTCGTCCGCCTCTTCTCTTGATTTCCATTCTCCCTGATGGCCGTGTGTAGGATAATTTCTCATTTTTCCAATTAGTCTACGGCTTTGCCATTAGTGACAGGGTTTTTAAAGCCCTCGTGACGGCTCTGCTTTCATCGTTCCTTCTTGTTCTAAATGTGGAAGACGTAACTTTACTAAATTGGCTACTTGGGATGTCAGGATGGAAAAGGAAAAATTAAATTTTAATTTTGTTTCCCCCCCCGTTCTGGACAGAGAGTATACAGCTGTACAATATGGTCCCACTGCTCGCCCCCCTCCATCCCAAGTGTGTTGCAGCCGGTTACCGGCGTCCATGTGCGCCGCCGCCCTATCTTCCCCGGCATCTGGTCACGCCAGGATAGGTAGCCATGATTAAATTTGCTAATAACTGGAGGAGATTAATTGAAGTCTAAGGGCCGGAGGTTGCAGCGTTTGACCCAGTAGTGGCGGGACAGAATACAAAATAGCGGTAGGGGGGAGACATAAAATGGGTAAGATTTAATTTTGGATCAAACCACGTGTGTCCTATAATTACAAATTAGGTTTTGCCGCAGCTGTACCCGGGTGTGACCTTTTACGGAGCGAGTCCTGATCTTAATTGGTGCCGCCGTGTTACGGAAACGCTGATGCTCTATTTGCATTTCCGTAGGTAAATACATGGATAATGTGTATGTAAGGAGCACAGGGGGGCAAGTGATCCCCATATGTTCAATTGTCAATGATAACCCACTATCATGTCATCATTATGGCTGCCTTAAATGAGATTTTCTACCCTCAACCCCTTCATACACGTTGGAAACACTATAAAAATAGAAAAAATTTGTAAAAAAAAAACACAATAAAATCCACCTTAGACAGTGTTCACACAACAGGTCCTATGTATGAAGACTGTTTAGGGGTAAGACTTATCTGCCCATAGCCAACAATCAGCGACAATGGCCACAAATCAGCGCTCCACTTTAATTTTTTCAGAGCACTATATGAAATGAAAGCGGCGCGGAGTGGCGGCTGTGGGCGCTGAGTGGCGGCTGTGGGCGCTGAGTGGCGGCTGTGGGCGCTGAGTGGCGGATATGGGCAACAAGGACAGTCTTACTTCTAGACCTTTTTCATACATAAGGCCAAATGGATTTTTCCATCAGAAATATATGTTTCAGGTTAGAAGGGGGAAAAAATCTCTTTGGGGAGAGCCACCAATAAATTGGTCGGTGTGAGGATTTACTCACCTTTCAGACCTCACTGACTGTTTTGCATAAAGCAAAGACTTATGGGAAAAGAGCTGAGGAGCTCCACAGCGCCCTCTATTGGATGTAGTTATCCTCTATTCACACGTAGTTCACAGGTGCCCAGCAATGTGAAAGGGATTTGAGCCAAACCAGTTAAATTGAACCAGGGCCGTTCCTAGGCTAAATTGCACTCAGGGCGAGGTGAAGAAATTTCACACACCCCCCCCCACGTAACATAATGCGCCATAATGAAACATAGTGCATCACCATCAACCAAATCTAAAATATACAACAAGCTTTACCACAATGTGCTATGTATAAAACTACTAAATAAGTCATACAGTTACCAAATAGCACCGCTGCACCAACCAGAATCCCAGACTAATAGTGCCAATGTCCTGCTAAGACCACATATCACCAGCATGTAGTAACCGAATACTGCGACACCGTGACCGCATAGTGACCGAATAATACTGTCACACCATGACCACATATCACCAGCACGTAGTGACCGAATACTGCGACACTGTGACCGCATAGTGACCGAATAATACTGTCACACCATGACCACATATCACCAGTACATAGTGACCGAATACTGCGACACCGTGACCGTATAGTGACCGAATAATACTGTCACACCATGACCACATATCACCAGCACGTAGTGACCGAATACTGCGACACCGTGACCACATAGCGACCGAATAATACAAACTGACCATTACTGACTATAAACCATTATACTACAAACAATATTACCGGCACACAGTGACCATACAGTGGTGGATACCCGCTGTACACAGGCTCTGCAGACATATAAATGATTACAGTAAAGTTATATCTAGTGACTCACAGGAGACGTCTCTGAAGAGTTGGTCTCTTTCTCTTTCTCTTGTTCTCCATCTGTTCCAGACGCCATGACGTCTTTTCCCAGCCTCAACTCTTCACTGTAGAATATACAAAACAAAACTTTGTAGCCAGTAGATGCCCCCTTGTAGCCAGTAGATGCCCCCCCTTGTAGCCAGTAGATGCCCCCCTTGTAGCCAGTAGATGCCCCCCCTTGTAGCCAGTAGATGCCCCCCTTGTAGCCAGTAGATGCCCCCCTTGTAGCCAGTAGATGCCCCCCTTGTAGCCAGTAGATGCCCCCCCTTGTAGCCAGTAGATGCCCCCCCTTGTAGCCAGTAGATGCCCCCCCTTGGAGCCAGTAGATGCCCCCCCCCTTGGAGCCAATTGATGCCCCTCCCCCCCCTGGAGCCACTTGATGCCCCCCCCCCCCTGGAGCCAGTTGATGCGCCCCCCCCCCCCCCCCCCTTGGAGCCAGTAGATGCGCCCCCCCCCCCCCCCTTGGAGCCAGTTAGATGCGCCCCCCCCCCCCCTTTGGAGCCAGTAGATGCGCCCCCCCCTTGGAGCCATGTAGATGCGCCCCCCCCTTTTTTAACAGTAGATGCGCGCCCCCCCCTTTTAAACAGTAGATGCGCCCCCCCCCTTGTAGCCAGTAGATGCGTGCCCCCCCCTTGTAGCCAGTAGATGCGTGCCCCCCCCCCCTAGCCAGTAGATGCGCCCCCCCCACGTAGCCTGTAGATGCCCCGCCCCCCCCGTAGCCAGTAGATGCGCCCCGTAGCCAGTAGATGCGCCCCCCCTTTTAAACAGTAGATGCGCCCCCCCCCTTGTAGCCAGTTGATGCCCCCCCCCCCTTGTAGCCAGTAGATGCCCCCCCCCCCCTTGTAGCCAGTAGATGCCCCCCCCCCCCCTTGTAGCCAGTAGATGCCGCTTACGCTGTTATGCAGCTCCCAGAGATCTCCCCGGCGGCAGGGCTGCCAGCCGAGGAGATCGAGCATCTCAGGGGGTGCGGTGAAAGCTGTGCGCCCCCTGTGACGCCGATACAGGGGAGGAGTCAGGACGGGAACGATCTGACCCGCCTCCTCTCTGTACCGGCAGCTGCACAGCGAGTGCGTGCAGCTGCTGAGTGGATCTGCGTGGCTGTTATAAAATGGCCGCGCAGAGCCTGGGGGTATTCTCCGGGCGGGCGAACCGGGTTGCCCCCCTCGGTTGAGCGGAGCGTCGGCGCCCCGGGCGATCGCCCGCCTCGCCCGTCCCTAGGAACGGCCCTGAGTTGAACTACAGACAGCTGTTTCGGGGTTTTTGCCCCTTGTCAATGCAGCGTAGAACTTACTGGTTGGCTGGGTGAGAGGCTTAGAAGGGGGGAAAAAATCTCTCCTGGGGGAGAGCCACCAATAAATTGGTCAAAGTGTGAGGATTTACTGTCTTTCAGACCTCAGGTTAGGAAGAGGGTCCATGGCAGAAATCGGAGGCAAATGATGGATCTGACGTGGATTTGCATTTTGATTCCCTGTAAATTGAGAAGTGTGTTTTTTGTTTTAAATCCCACATCGAAAAAATAAAATCTGTGCTGTCTGAACTAAGGTGCAGATTCCCATTAAAAATAGGAGGTGGATTTCACACAGTTTTTGGTCGTAGCGTGTGAAAAAATTTTTTAAAATGCGATTTTCCATAAAAATTCCCCTGTGTGTGGTTCACACGTTGCAGATTTTTTTCCCCCCAGGTTTAAAAATCCTGAAAGAAAGCCTCTTCTTGATTTGGAACCCACCTTGGGTAGGCACGTGTAGATTAATAGCATGGGACTCATCTGCCTTCAAAGTTATGTCCAAAATCTGTAGGTGTGCATCAGGTTTCTGCTGCAGATTTTCTTACAGACCTGCAACAGAGCTATGGTTTAAGAGTCGAGTGTTTCTTCTGGCTCCCTATCATGTCATAAGCAAACCGTGTAAACATGAGGGGTGGAGCCAATTATGGCCCTGTGATGTCTCCGCACCGTGTCACTGAGGGGGGACCCAAATTACTGGCCACTGTGATGTCATACCGCACCGTGTCACATGATGGTGGAGCCAATTACTGGCCACTGTGATGTCATACCGCACCGTGTCACATGATGGTGGAGCCAATTACTGGCCACTGTGATGTCATACCGCACCGTGTCACATGATGGTGGAGCCAATTACTGGCCACTGTGATGTCATACCGCATCGTGTCACATGATGGTGGAGCCAATTACGGGGATACGGATGTATACAACCCTGTCCATGATGGGGGAGCCAATTAGGGGGAACTGTGTGTTACGCATCCCGTCTGATGGTGGAGCCCGTTTATTTTCCCATGTGTGTCTTACCCACCGTGTCCAAAAGGGTTTGGAGCCATTACTGGCCCTTGATGTCATACGCACGGTAATGAGGTGGAGCAAGTAGATATGTGATTCATACCGCACCGTGTCCATGATGGTGGACCCAAATTACTTGCCATGTGATGTCATCCCGCCCCGTGTACATGATGGTGGACCAAGAAAGATTACGTGAGTCATACAGCACCGTGTCACATGATGGTGGAGCCAAGTACTGGCCACTGTGATGTCATACCGCACCGTGTCACATGATGGTGGGGCCAATTACTGACTACTGTGAAGTCATAAAGCATCATGTCACATGATGGTGAAGCCTAAAATGGCCACTGTGATGTCATCCCGCAAATGCAGGGGGTGGAGTCGGCAACCCGAAGCCCCGCTCCTCAATTTCCCCAAACCTCGACTCCCCCTCATACAGCGCATTTTTTAAGGATAACTTTACTGTAGTAAAATTTATAAGGCTGTTTATCACTTATGTAAATAAAAGCTATTTGGGTTGAAAGAACTGAAAGCAAAGGGTAACAATGTTTTGTTTTTGAACATTGTGGGTAGAGCTAAAGAAAATTGTATTTGTATCAAGTCCAGTCTGCCCAAAATTGGGAATTGTGAAGAGACCTGGGATAGATTTTGGTCAGATTGTTTGATCCAATCAAGCCCCGAAGGGTTCAGGCAGTGCTAAAAAAACCAAAAAGGGGGATTTCCCAAATACTAAAAAAATAATAAAAATTAAACTTTGATTTTTCGGAGAAAAAATGTACTAAGAGATGTAAAATTGCAAGTAAAATTTAGTATAAGATAGTAAAATTACTGTAATAAAAATTTCGCGCCTCAAAAACTGAGGGATGGTGAGATAGGAGTCTGAAAGCCAAATTCAAAACATTGTTCCTTTGCTGGTCAGTGTAAAAAAATATTTATTGGATTGACTTTTTGGAAAAACAAAAATTTAAAAATGAAAACACTGCAGGAAACATTTGTGGAGTGTCAGTATCTGCCCCCATCAGATCCTCAACTGACCTCACATCGATTTTCATTTTTCAGGCTAGAGAAACGTCTCTACACTAATTTGGGGTTGGGGGCAAAAAAAGATAACCACAGGGGAACATCTCTTTAAAAAATGTCAGGGTATAAAGGAATTGCCTCAGCCCCAGTCAGTTTTTTAGAATGGTTGATTTCTACTTTTGAAAAACGGGTGAAAAAATTTTTTGAAATCTGTTTGCCCCCGGGAGCGAAACTTTTCCCTGGGGCAGGCTTTGCCCGTCCATGCATCAATTACATCCTCATGGGGATGAGGTGAAAATAGGGGCAGTAGCACTGGGGGACCCCAATGCCTTTGCTTTTGATGAACTAATTGACCCAAATTATTTATTTTTGGGGTCTGGTCGTCCATTTTATGACGCCTCCCGAAATCACGCCCTGGCAACATGTCACATGACAGTGGCATCTAATTACTGGCCACGGATGATGTCACAGATTTGGCCAGTGATCTAATATGGCGTGCAATACTGACTAGACTGGATTCATGCTGGATGTCTGGTGATAGTCCATCTATGTCAAGTAGGAAACCTAATATGAAGCAGTGGGCTTCGAGGTGCAGCTATGGATGTGACTGGAGTCTAAGAAAAGTAACCCCAGAAGAGTGCAAAATAAATACAGCCAAGGTGTGGGCTCCCGAGTTACTTTTAACTGTGGTTAAATTGTGTAGTGCGACCCTGATATTCCTTTATTTGTGGAAAAGTTGCTGAAAAAATGCAACAGCTCAGATGTTCTTGCATATGTTCGATAGTCGTTTGCATCCCCCCATTCCTGCCCCATAAGAAAACATTGATCTTGTCGACCCGTGGTCTTAACGCTGCTTAAAAAATTAAAACCCTCCTGACTGATTATTATATATAAAAAGTATATTTATATGTGTATTGTTATTTGTGTGTTTGTATTATAATAAACACACACACACCCCCGCGCTTAATGTTATGTGTGATATAATTTACAGCACAAATTTTTGCTGACACATGTTTTTGATATATAATGTGTGTAAAAATTTTATGTACCGTGTATTTACGTGTGTTTTATCAATATATACTATAGCCTATTCACCCGGCAGTCCCCGACTTACAAGTTCCAAAAATTTCAACTGTCCCCCAGTTTTAAAAGGGCATGTGGCACTTGTAGTTCCCTGTTCCCCAGCAGATAGAGCTGTGGAACAACAAGCTTCAGCATGCCACCCAAAGGGAAAATGAGGGGAAATCTTCTGAACAGGGGCACAGACGGCAAAACAAATGTAAAAACCCTTCCCTGCACTATCCAAAACTTAAAAAAAAACCCTGTTGTTCTGGAATTACATTTAACAAATGTACCTGTTCCGACTTGCATACAAATTCAACTTAAGAACAAACCTGCAGTCCCTATCCCGTTCATAACCCGGGGACTGTCTGTATACACATATAGGAGCGTGTATACATGTATGTCTATATTATCGTGCATGCACACACATACGTACTTCTACATGCACAAACACATGTGTATGTATAATATAAGATTTTTTTTAACCGTATTCCAGTGGGTATTTTTGCATTGAAGCCCATTTTGCCATCCACACTATCAGATCATGATAATTAGAATATTAAATTCCAGTTTACGGGCGGAGGCTTCCCCTCTCTGATGTGCAGCCCTTATGAGGTTGGACAGCAGAACGCGAGCGTCTCCCACCGAGATCAGGCCGGCTCCCCGCTGCTGCTGCTGAATTTATGGGGGTGATGTATTATTACATCCAAATAAAATAGTTCTCAGGGCTGGATATTAAATAATGTATCTGGAGAGTCCCCGGATAATACACTTCAAGCTCCCTGCTCACTATTAAAGGAATACGTCTGCGGGAGGAGGTTTCATGAGGTGTTTTGAAGTGTTCGCCTCAAAGACGTCTCGCCATTGATGTGACGGCTGAAGATGTTTTTGTGAATTTTTTTATTTTTTCTTGTGATCACAATCAACACTTTTTTTCTCTTTTTCCCTACCCCTGAACCCTTTCTTTTCATCCGGGATCTTATTAATTTCATGTCGTCCAGACATTGCTTTTGTCCTTGAACCGCGTGATAGAATATAAATTAATGGGACCAAATCCAAGCTGAGGAAGACGAGGGGACCTCATCCACCCAGGTTTATATTGTGTTAATTGTAAGATAGCTTTTTTTCTATCGGTATAATAGCCCCACCATGTACAAATAATGGGGGCTTTTCACCACATGCAAAATGAACTAATCCCAAAGTACGGATGCTTTTCTTGGTGGTTTGGTGCCTTCCATTGTACGGTGGGTCTTCTTGGGTTTGTTTTTCATGAAAATTAGATCATCGGATATTAGATGTATTCAACTCAAAGATGAACTTCATTCCATCCAGGCATTCCTGGTTAGGTTGAATTTATAGATGTTCTACCTGTGGATCCAGAATAACTGAACAAAAATGTCTCCAAGGTTACTTGACAATTCATCTTCATGGGGGAGAATCATGGAGGCAGCACCCAACTAGGATGGGGTTGGCCAAACCATTCAACCCTCTTAAAAAGACTATTTGCTCAAGCTACTGTACACAAGGTAACTGCACAGGTGCCAAAAAATGGTTCCTATCACAAGGCAAAGGTGACGGCCGCCTTATACGTAAAATTGCTGTTGGGTGGTATTACATCATGACAACCACAAAAAATGTAAGGTATTACCCATTTATGAGTGGCGTGTAGCTCTTGTTGACCCAATGGGACATTAGGGGAGGGTTGAGCTGGAGTTATAAACCATAGATTGTTGGAAAACCCTGTCAAAATTGGTGGGAGCCAATGGAAAATATCAGATCTGGCCAGTCTAAAAAGTTGGGAAGGACTTCTGTAGTATACAGAATGCTTAGTCTTTGCTTTGTAGATCATGAACTTAGGGTAAGTGATGTCTAGTTGACCTATGGATGATGAAGTTTGCGTTTTTTTGGGGTTTTTTTGTCCTTTACAATTCAGAACCTTACCTCCTTCATCCATTCGTTAACTAGGTGCTGCCACCGATGCGCTAGAAGACAAAGACTAAGCACTGGGAAGTCTAGCTTCAAGGAACCCTGACCACATGTCGTGTACTTTTGACTTGTTTTTTTTTTTACCTTTTTGAACCTAATCGTCATAAACCATATCATCCATGGGTCAACAAGGTGCAACTATCAACGGGCTAGAAGCCAGAGACTAAGCACTGGAAAGTCTATTAAAGCTTAGCCTCAAAGAACCCTTTGTAATGCCATAGACTTGCCACATCTAATATATCCTTTTTTTTTTTAACCTAATCTTCTTCATCCATTGTTCATAAAGGTGTCTACAGCCATGAGCTAAAAGGCATAGCCTATTCACAGGAAAGTTTAGTTTTCATAAACCTTTCCTAATCTGTTGGACTGTACACGTTTGATATGTACACTGTGTCGGTTGACGTTTTTGAACCTAATCTTCATCATCCATTGGCCAGCTAGGTGCCACCACCCATAGACTGCAAGGCAGAGACTAAGCACTGGAAAGCCTACCAAAGTCTAGCCTCAAGGAAGCCTTACTAATGTCTTATACTGACCACATCTGATACGTACTTTTATGTTGGTTTTGAGAAAATTATTGGATCCAAAATACATATCATTGTGTCTGTGAGGTTCGAAGCTCCAGACCTGGGCCTTCACCTGTTGAGGGTGAAAAAAAACCTTAGCGGATGTCATAGTAGGACTATTAATCAATGCCTATAATCCGAGGATCTTGCTGGTACATCGTAGGAGCTTTTTGAAGGTTGATGGCTTGAACACCTTTTGTTAAGTTACCTTTTGTATTTCTCCTTTAATTAAACCTCAATCTTTGAAGGGATTTTGCTTCATTATCTTAACTTTACCCCTTTCGAAAAGCCCTGTTATCACAGGAGGCCAGAGGCGCTTCTATCGATCCCTGCACAGAGAACTAAACTAATTTATTTTGACTTTTGACACCAGATGGCTCCCCCGAAGCCCAGCCTAAATACATCAAAGATGGTAAGCGGTATGGCCGCCGCTCCGTGCCGGAGCTCCAAGACTCGCTGGAAGAGTTTGATGAAGAGACTGTAATTGAACCTGAAGATGAAGGGACGAGGTCCTCGCAGGTCAGCTCCAGAAACTGCGAAGAGGTAAGAAGATAAATTAAGCTTATGGCTTTTAGCGGGAGGGGGGGGGGGCATTATTTTTCATTGCCACCTAGTGGGTGACTGATACTTGCTCACAGTCCTCTATAGATGCTCCTTGTTATCTTCCTTGGGTCATTTTCCCATATGTGTGGTTAAGAGTTCAGACTGATTGCCTCTTGGAGGCTTCATCGTCAGGCATAGTTTTGGGGATGGGATGGATGGGCTATATAACCTGGTTTAATTACATCTTTACCTTGAGCAATTGCATCTGAGAAGATTTATGGGGTGTTGTATGTATAACTTTTAGTTATTGCTTATATCCATTATGTTTGGGCAGCTTGTTGGATGGCTCCGGGGTGTAAGATAGAGATTTCTGCCCTAGTGCTGTATTTTTATACGTTAATTTTATTTATTATTTTTCAATATTAATAATTTTTAACATTTTTAAGGAGTTTTCTTTATATTTTAGTGTTCATATTAATTATTTAGATTTTTTTTTTTATTAAGTTTTATTTTATTTTTTTTCTTTATTGGTGGTGGTGGTAGTAGTAGAGGATGTCCAGTAAATCACAGATTAAAGCCATACTGCTAAAGGGGTAGTAGGCAGTGGTCTAGAGCATTGATAGTTGATGGTCAAGAGTGCTAGTTGTTGTAGTCCAGGACATTGTCCATGGCAGACACGCTTCAATACAGAAGACAAAACAAGTACTATAAACTACATGTAGGACAAACTGGTAAAAAAGGGAGAAAGGATCCTGTCCATAAGGGGTTACAATCTAAATACCCTAGTCAAAGCCAGGTGGCTTATTTGGGCTCCCAGATAGCTGTACTTCTCATTGGCTTTGTTGCTTGGACTCTAGGCTCAAATCTGACCTGAGCACCATTCTCGATCTTAATATCTTTGGAACACATTCATGTGGTACTAGTCCTGGTTCTCTCTTGTTTCCAATTACCATGTACCTACTATTACAACCATCGAAAAGTTCTTTTCAAAGAAACGTATCTTTGCAGATGACACCAAGCTATGCAGGGTAGTGCAATCTATGGAAGATGCTCATAAATTGCAAGCAGACCTGGACACACTGAGTGCTTGGGCATCCACTTTGCAAATTAAGTTCATTGGGGATAAATGTAAGGTTCTGCATCTGTTTACGAAAAATTTGCAAGCATGATATGTCCTAAGGGGAGAAAAACTGGGAGAATCACTTGTTGAGAAAGATCTGGGCGTTCTTGTAGATAATATACTACAGAACAGCATGCAATGTCAATCAGCTGCCTCTAGGGCAAGTAAGATATTGGCGTGTATTAAAAGAGGCATGGACTGGCGGGACAAGGATGTAATATTACCGCTGTACAAAGCATTGGTGCGACCTCACTCAGAATACGCTGTTCAGTTCTGGGCCCCAGTTTCTAGAAAGATGTAATGGAGCTAGAGAGAGTACAAAGACGAGCAACCAAACTTATAAGGGGAATGGAGCATCTTAGTTATGAGGAGAGGTTAGTAGATTAGAATTTATTTAGTCTTGAGAAAAGACGGCTTCGGGGGGACATGATTAATTTATATAAGTATATAAATGGTCCCTACAAGAGGTCTGGGGAAAAATTATTTCATGTAAAGCCCCCCCTAACGACAAGGGGACATTCCCTTCAGCTGGAGAGAAAAGGATTCAATCTCCAGAGGAGAAAAGCGTTCTTCACTGTAAGAACTGTGAATCTGTGGAATAGCGTACCTGAGGAGCTGGTCACAGCAGGAACAGTTGGGAGTTTCAAGAAAGGCTTAGATACCTACCTGAAACCGAAGAATATTAATGCGTACGTAGCCATGTAAAATTCTGGATCCTGGCTGGTGGAGGCTCTGGGGTCAGAGATGAAATCTTCTTTACAGCAGATTTGGTTCTAGACTTATGGGTTTTCCCCGACCTTGGTTGAACTTGATGGACATTATGTATTTTTTTTTTTTCAACCGTACTTACTATCTAACAATGTAAAATCCAGCGTCTGAGGAAAAAAAATTGCATGTGTTAAAAAATCATATTTAAGAAACAATGAAAAAGCTTGTCATGATGCAGCCTCCATTTCTGCTGACACGTTTCAAGCTGTAAGGGCTACATACAAATAAAACTAAAAAAAATGTCAGTAGCAATGGAGGCTGCATCATGACAAGCTTTTTAATCATTCTCATATAAGTGATTAAAAAAAATAAAAATAAAATTGTAATCTAATTTTTCCCGGATGCTTGATTTTACGCCATTTCTTTGATAACTATATCGTTCACCTGGGAGTTCGATGGGAAATCTGTGCACCGGTTTTGGAATAGAACCACAAGGTTAGAAATACATGAGGTGGCAGTGAACCGTTTTTTACTTGTATCAATAGAAGTGATTTGGGGCAGATTTCTAATATACTTGATGCGACTACTAAGGCTTGGTTCACATATGCATGAGAGGTTCCATTCAGACCCATCCTTGCATGTTCCGTTAAGCATGACAGAATAAAAAAACATTTCAGTCAAAACAATGGACACTACGGCAGAAACCTGATGACCTCATTGTATCCAATAGGGTCCGTCAGACACCATTGGTGTCCATTGTGGAACGAATCTTTTCATGTCCGTTTCCACCTCTGCCATAGAGGTTCCTCTGACGCAGATGTGAACCTGCCTAAGCTGAGCCTCGTTCAGAAGAACTACATATGCCCTGAGAGGGATAATTGGTTAAGGGCTACCCCAAAAGATGCAAAAATGCCCGGTTATACAACTGCATAGAGAAGAAAAACCACAATGAATGTGTAATACCTAGGACCAGATAAAACAGAACTTTTGTTATATACAGTAGATACAAAGGTAAAACCCAGACAAATTACAAGACTCAAAATTCCCTAACAAAAACCCTTCAAAAAACCCTACAAGCCCTAAAGGCTACTTATCCAAAATATGAGGGAACCGCCCCGATAAGGGCACCCCCCAAACTGGATCCCTCCGCAAATTCATGATAACATGATAGAAAAAGTATAGTGGATATTATATTGCCGTTATCTATTCCGAGTGAAGTACATCCTGAGTAGATTTTCTAGGCCTCATTAAGGTCATGTAATTTGGGTTCCTGTTTGGGGGCGCCCTTATTGGGGCGGTTCCCCCATATTTTGGATAGCTAGCCTTAAAGCTTGTAGGGTTTTTGTTAGAGAATTTTGTGTCTTGTAATCTGTCTGGGTTTTACCTTTTATATCTGCCGTATATAACAAAAGTTATATTTTATCTGGTCCTAGGTATTATACATTCAATGTGTTTTTTATTTTTCCTCATTCCCCAGTTTCTCCACACGTTTAGCCATGACGACTCCTTAGCACCTCACAGTTGTGTTTCAGGGGTAGCCGTGACCTAATGGCTGAAAAAAGGCGCTTCTGGAGCGATCTCCAACCCCGGCAACAGCTGGCGGGTGTCGGCTACAGACACTTTTGGCATTTGATACATAAGGAGTGGCCTCTGCTCTTGACCCTAATGCCTTTGCGTGCATCCCCCATAAATGTAAGGGTTAAACTCTTAAGTCATTGGGGTTTTTATGATTTGTCTCCAGTGTGTGATAGGACGGGGGATATCAGATTGCAGGACCCACTGTTTACAGGGGCTGGGATAAGTGTGTTCCCAGTGCAGATGAATAATTTAGCGCTATATAAATAGCGAATAATAGATTGCCATAAAAGATGTATGAGGTCTACACAGAAATCAGTATGGAGGAAGCAGATGTGCTTGTCCTCTGCCGATCAGGTGAGCACCCCCCCCAGGGAGTTGAGATTTTTAACAATGTACAATGAGCCTCTGGTACACAGGTGGCGCCGGGATGTGAATACTGATTGGCTTCTCCTCCCGCCGTGACACGCTCCATTTCACTTCCAGGGGCTTATACATCATAGTTTTCCCTTCCCGGGGATGCGCTACATGCCCGCAACAGCTGCTCCTCACAATATGGTTAATTATGTTTCTTCTCCCCGTCCGCGGGTTGTGGATCCCGCTGTAGCAGGCAGCGCTTCCCATCACCAGAAGGCTTGGAAGACGCCGGCAATTTCTCTAACGATGTTCGCGGCTTTTAATAACCTTAATACTCCTGAACTAAATTACATTTTGACATGTGTTATTTAATGTGTCTCATTGATGTTCTCCGCGTGGGGCTCTCCCTGGTGATGGATAACTCGCAGTCATCTACATTCTTGCTCGTTAATATTTTAGCTTCTAGGAGGTGGTGAGATGAGTAAGTGTTCCAATGATAGGAAGACTATAGAGGCAGGTTAGGGACTTCTGCAGATCAGGTTTGGTGTGTATATGTTCGGCGTGTATGGCAGCAGATCGTTCAGGGACATCTGTTGAATGTTATTATAGAGCCCTTTGGGCCCCCGGCAGGTACAGGGTCTTTTTGATATTTTGATATCAGCTGTGTAAAATTTTACTGTATTGGGTAATGTGGTCTGCTGCACTTCTCTGACATCACCGTTCAGTGATCAAGAGGATCAACTTGAGGTTGGTCCTGGCTATGTAGATCTACATAGCCTCCAATAGCATTCAAACTATTTATCTCCTTCAGACGACCAGGGCCGGGGGTGCGTGCTCGCTGCTCCGCGCGGCCAGGGCCGGGGGTGCATGCTCGCTGCTCCGCGCGGCCAGGGCCGGGGTGCATGCTCGCTGCTCCACGCGGCCAGGGCCGGGGTGCGTGCTCGCTGCTCCGCGCGGCCAGGGCCGGGGGTGCGTGCTCGCTGCTCTGCGCGGCCGGGGGTGCGTGCTCGCTGCTCTGCGCGGCCGGGGGTGCGTGCTCGCTGCTCTGCGCTGCCAGGGCCGGGGTGCGTGCTCGCTGCTCCGCGCGGCCAGGGCCGGGGGTGCGTGCTCGCTGCTCCGCGCGGCCAGGGCCGGGGGTGCGTGCTCGCTGCTCCGCGCGGCCAGGGCCGGGGGTGCGTGCTCGCTGCTCCGCGCAGTCCTAAACTTCAAGGACAATTGGTACCATTTTTTTCCTGTGGTATGGACTGGAGCACCTTCCCCCCCCCCCCCCCCCCCACCACCACCACGCAGTGTGCACAGGTTACTTTTTTCTTTCTGCGGTATTCAGGGGGAATATTTTTTATTTATTTTTTTAATAACTTGACAGATACCTTGAACGTAGCCATGAACATAGTGTGAACCCACCCTGACTTTTTTTTTTTTTTTTTTTTCTCTTGATGAAATTACGGTTATAGCTTCCAGGTCCCACCACTGTTTATTTTCCCTCTTGACAAATCTGATTGACCCCCTGATCCACTCATGAAAACAGAAGCTGAAATCTGGTTGGGGCAGCCAACACCGCTATTAGGATGCGTCACCAAAGAGTTACTTGACTTGTTCAGCTCTGCTACATCTGCGTAACACAGCTGACCTACGCCCCTATGGAAGCTGCACGTTCTGCTTGGAGGCATGAGCCACATTTATTGGGTTGACTTTGAAGTTAACCGGCTCGTAAAGCATGTAGTCACCAGAAACGATATGTGACGTCACCGAAACAATGTTGGCTCCGCTCCAGAATGTCTCCTGCCGCCTCCATTACTGTTTCCGGGGCTCGTTAAGGTGCAGCCTCCCCTCTATCAGGACAGAGTGGGTTTTGTGGAGTAGAGACAGGACAGAGCTCGGTCTCTCCACCTCCAGCCATGCGCGTCCAAGCATCCTCCATACAATGGGCTCCGCAACCCATGAGCGAGCGCTCGCCGGGGCCGTCACCACAAATTATCATCTCCTAATTATACCATTCATCAGAAATGCATGTAGCTCATTCCCAGCACTTGGGGAAAATTCCACTTTAAGGGCAGATCCACATGTGCTTAAAACTTTGCTGTGGAATCGACACGCAAAATCTGTGCTGTAACCGTGGATTTCAAGCTGTTTTTCACATAGATTTGGATGCGGATTTTGAACGCTGTTTTGATTGCGGTTCTACATCAAATCCATGTCCTGATGAAACTTCTTGATTGCACGCTGTTTTTCTCTTCTCCATCCACTTCTATGGGCTGTTTCAGCGCTAGATCCAACTTCAGGATCTCTTTTATTAAAATTTTAGAAAGTACAAACCTATTTACATGAGACCTGAATATTTACAATCCTATGTACATGACTATTTAAAGGGGTTGTCTCACTACATTGATTCATCTCACCTCAGTCCTGTTTTCTTGGTTTCATTTTGAATTCAGGGACGTCTTTACTGGCTTCCACTAGGCTGCAGTAGAAGCCAGGTCTGTAGCTATAGCAACCAGTCCTGACAGCCTATCAGGAGAGATTGAGCAGGTCTGTAGCTATAGCAACCAGTGCTGACAACCTATCGGGAGAGAGAGAGCAGGTCTGTAGCTATAGCAATCAGTACTGACAACCTATCAGGAGAGATTGAGCAGGTCTGTAGCTATAGCGACCAGTGCTGACAACCTATCAGGAGAGAGAGAGCAGGTCTGTAGCTATAGCAATCAGTGCTGACAACCTATCAGGAGAGAGAGAGCAGGTCTGTAGCTATAGCAACCAGTGCTGACAGCCTATCAGGAGAGAGAGAGCAGGTCTGTAGCTATAGCAACCAGTGCTGGCAGCCTATCAGGAGAGATCAAACTGGTCTGTAGTTATAGCAACCTGAGGAGCTGATGCAGCCCATACTAGAGGGGATATCTAGGAATAGGTAGGACACTGTTAATGGACACATATTGCAAAGTGACTTGTGTTTGCAAGACCTTTAACATAAAAAGCAATTCTTGTAGCGAGACAACCCTTATAACTTCAGGAATTGACCTGTCCGTTCTTGCCAGCAATAAATTTGCGCTGTGGATCATCGGCAGTGTGCATGGAGATGCTAGATTTCTTTTAGAAACCATGTGAAACAGATTGCAGTCTGATTTGGATGCGGATTCAGTGCCAAATCCGATGTGTGAACACGAAGTCTCAAGCTCCGGTGCAAACCAGATAGAGAGCTACAGAGGAAATCCTTTTAATCTGCTATCTGATAATCCGGCACATTCCCAGAACAGAACTGCAGTAATGGCAAAAATATCACATTTTGGGCCTTATGTATGAACACTGTCTATCAGTAAGACTCTTTGTTGCCCATAGCGACCGATCGGAGCCCATAGCAACCAATTGGAGCGCAGCTTTCATTCCTTTTACTGCTCTGGAAAAATTAAAGTTGAGCTCTGGTTGCTATGGGAAACAGACCGTCTTAGGCCTTGTCCCAAAGGCACTGGTTTCAGTTTTGAAAACCATCTGCAAACCGGGTGAAAACTTTAAACACGGGCCTCTATGGAAAACCCACGCAGCAGTCCCCACTGCACGGGTTTTTACCCCCTGGCGGTTTTTCAGACCGACAGCCACCCGAAAAACATAGAACATGTTCATTCTTCTGTCCGGTTTTCTATGTCTATGTGAAGGGGGAGGGCTTTTCTCCGCTAATCGCGGAGAAAAGCCGTCCCCCTGCGGTCATAAATGATAAACCGGTATTTGTCATTTACCGTGCAAACGGCCCCTTAAGGTATGTTCACATGATGTAATTGCGCCGACATAGCGCTGTTGAAAGTACGTGCTGGTCAGCAGGTACTTTCAACAGCAGGCGTAACTATTGCAGTGCGCACAGGTACATGCCGCAATGCGTCATGAACAGACCTCTAAGAAGAAGTGACCTGTCCTTTCTTTCAGGCGCCCACGCGGCAAGAAGTACAAGCAATAGGCTGGCAAGTGCTTATTTTCAACGGCGCTAAACACAGAATATTGCGCGGTGTGAACATACCCTTACTGCTAGAGCGTTTTCACACATATGGCCTTTTGTGTTTTCTTCCTGAAGCCTCTAACATTAGGAGCCGGTTTTATGTACTTTCTATGTTTTCTTGAACCCGATAATCCTGCAACTATCAGATTCCAGCAATGCCGGATTAAAGGATTTTTAGTTGATAATAATTGGCATTACAAAGGTTTTTGGTTTTTCACATAATCAAGTCATTTTCAGGTCCTCCAATGTGTTTTGTTTCAAGATCTCTGCTTACTGTCAGTGAAGGGTAATGGTTTTGTTTCCAAACTGAAGCCTAAGGGCCTGTCCCCACGGCAGAGGTTTTCCGTCAGTCTTGCAGATGATTTTTGGATTTGAAAACAGCCTGTAAACACTCTGTCAACCTTTTTACATTGATTTAAATAGAAAATCCGTTCAGCGGTCCCCACCGCACGGATCTTCTGCCGGACGTTTTTTTTACACCGACACCGTAACGAAAAACTTTGAACATGTTCGTTCTTCCGGTTTTCGGGTAGAAGGTGTCCATGTCAGTGGCTGAGGGGAACGGCGAATCTGCAAACCGCGGACAGAACCGTCCCCCAAAACCACGTACAAGATGTCAAAATCTGTTGTTATCTGTTTGCTAGATACATCAGCAGCACAAACTTTTTTCTGCTGTCAAATAGTTTTGCTACAATGTATCGGTGCAGGTAATATTTATAAGTTTTTAGATTTTGGATGTTAACAGCATTAAGCCTTATGTATGAAAATGGTCCAGCAGTAAGACTGTCTTTGTTGCCAATAGCGACCGATCAGAGTTCATAGCGACCAATCAGAGTTTCCCTTTAATTTAAGGGAACTATATGAAATGAAAGCTGAGCTCCGATTGGTGGCTGCGGGCTTCCGATTGGTGGCTGTGGGCTTCCGATTGGTGGCTGTGGGCTTCCGATTGGTGGCTGTGGGCTTCCGATTGGTGGCTGTGGGCTTCCGATTGGGTGCTGCGGGCTTCCGATTGGGTGATGCGGGCTTCCGATTGGTGGCTGCGGGCTTCCGATTGGGTGCTGCGGGCTTCCGATTGGTGGCTGCGGGCTTCCGATTGGTGGCTGCGGGCTTCCGATTGGTGGCTGCGGGCTTCCGATTGGTGGCTGCGGGCTTCCGATTGGTGGCTGCGGGCTTCCGATTGGTGGCTGCGGGCTTCCGATTGGGTGCTGCGGGCTTCCGATTGGGTGCTGCGGGCTTCCGATTGGGTGCTGCGGGCTTCCGATTGGGTGCTGCGGCTTCCGATTGTGGCTGCGGCTTCCGATTGGTGGCTGCGGGCTTCCGATTGGTGGCTGCGGGCTTCCGATTGGTGGCTGCGGCTTCCGATTGGGTGCTGCGGCTTCCGATTGGGTGCTGCGGGCTTCCGATGGGTGCTGCGGCTTCCGATTGGGTGCTGCGGCTTCCGATTGGTGGCTGCGGGCTTCCGATTGGGTGCTGCGGGCTTCCGATTGGTGGCTGCGGGCTTCCGATTGGGTGCTGCGGGCTTCCGATTGGGTGCTGCGGGCTTCCGATTGGGTGCTGCGGGCTTCCGATTGGTGGCTGCGGGCTTCCGATTGGTGGCTGCGGGCAACAAAGACAGTCTTAGGGTACGTTCACATGGCTTTTGAATGCGTGTTTTCATCTGTCTAGAGGGACCCAAATATGCATCTAACAATGTGCAGTGTGATTTTACACTGCTCGCAATCTAAAACGCGCATCAGCGTTTACACGAGTTATCGCTGATGCGTGTTTACTTGCGTGTTTTGGATCCATCTTTCGGATCCGTTCTAAGCATTGTCGTGTCCATTCTTGATCCGAAAGATACAGCAGGAGCCCTATAATAAACTATAGGGTGCGTTACTGCTGCATCCAACACGTATCCAAACACACAGCTGTATGCTGGATCCGGTTGACGCTACGTTTATGGATGCGATTTTCTGATCCAAAACGGACCCAAAATCTTATCCAAAAACACAGTGTGAACATAACCTTACTGCTAGACCGGTTTCATACATAAGGCCTGATGTTCTTTTTCACTGTCAGCTACCAGAGATCTTGAAAATGGTGTGAAATTTTATTGGACAAAGAACTTTTATACTTTGGAAGAGATGAGGATTTTTTTTTTTTTTCAGATGAGAACATACAAGACCATTAAATTCTGCACTAAACCCCCACCCCCAGTAAAAATAGTTTTTATTGTAGGCTACATTTTTGGGGACCATAAGGCAACATGACATTTTAATAATTAAATTAAAAAAAATTGCCCTCCTCTGACACTTGCCCATCATCCCATATAAATTAAGGAAGCAGTTTGATTCCTCCTCCCTGAAGCCGACCCCTAGCCTGAACTACAAATCCCAGCGTGTCGCTCACTAGTCTTCTCTACATTCTTAGATATTAGAAATAAAATCTTATTGCTTCCCGAATATTCCCTCGCGGCGCGGCCGCTCCGACAGTCACTGTAACCACAGGATGAACGTGCAGCCGGTGATGGGCCGAGCAGGAGAATGCGATTCATAAGCGAGTAGTCCTCGTCTTCCCCACGGTTCTCCAGTCACTGACTACATAATGAATGTGGTGGCGACCCGCTGTTTAATATTAATAGTTCGCCAACCTTATTTAATCAGCCCAACCCGGCGCGTGTTCATTATGTAGCCGCTCTGAATTCCTGCCCCCGTGGGGAAGATGCTGAGTGATGACTGGCTGGGCTCGGAGACGCTTGTTCCGGACGTCAGCGCCCCTTAATTGCCTCCCATTTTTATTTAAGGCATTTAAAATTTCTTTTACAGTGAGAACAATGGATAGGATGCGGGTGATGAGCAACAGGGAACATGGCTGCCGGGAGAACGGCCGCTTATACCGCATAACAGTATGGAAAGAGGATGAAAGCTTAGGCAAGATCCATTCACTTAAAGAGGATGTCTCGCTACGAAGATCATAGTTTAAAATGAGGGGACCAAAAATCTAAGCATGTACGTCCTTGGTTACCATTAGCAAAGTGCTATGGTTTAAGGGTATGTTCACACGGTGTTATTGCGGCGCACTGCCGAAGCACGGGGGGGCCCATTGACATGCGTTACTCGTGGCGCGTAATCGCCGCGAATAAATGACTTGCCACTTACCTCCCCATGTGTACAATACGATCGTTCTCTTTTAAGATCGATGCGAGGTCCCACGGAAACCACTTGAGACAGATGTGCAGTCCCATGTAAACACAAACAGATAGTGTATCGTTTTTGTTCTGCAGAGGTCAGAGGTGTAATAATCTGCAGGATATATCGCTGTGTGAGAGAGCGAGACACGGAAGAAAAAAAATCACCCATCTTTCCTAGAGTCCTGAATGTCAAATGCCCATTCTAGTTACAAAGTATGTAGAGAGAGCGAGAAATGTAAATATACACTATGGAGTTACACTTGGCTTTTCACTTCTAATGATTCCAATGACAGCTGAGAAGCTCTCCCTGCCCCCAGGTCACACAGAATGAATTATCACATGCACACTTTGGGGGCATGTCTGCAGAGCATGAAGATACACCCTTCTGGGAAGAGAAAGGGCATGTCCCCACTGCACGGGTTTTCGGACGGTTTTTCAGCCGGTTTGCGGTTTTTCAGACCGCCTGAAAAACCGGCCGAAAATGAGCACAATTGTGCTCTATGCAAAACCCGTGCAGCAGTCCCCACTGCACAGGTTTTGCCGTTGGACGGTTTTGCCGCCGGCGGTCCGCTCAGAAAACATTGTAGAACCCACAATCTTCCGCCCGGTTTCCCGACGGAAGATGGTGCTTCTCAATGGGAGGGGGGAGGGCTGTTCCCCGCTCATCGCGGAGAAAAGCCGTCCCCCCCCCGCTGCCGTTGGGACGGGCGCAAAACAGGACAAATACCGGCCGGCATTTGTCTTGTGCCGTGTAAACGCGCCCAAACACGCCCCTCCATTTCACAAGCTCTACTTGGCAACCAGCAGAAAACATTGGCAACTGCTGTTACGAGACAACCCCTTTAAATGGGATGTTTACTTTCAGAAATTGCTTTTCAGATTGGGGAATGCTACTGGACGGTTCTTACTAGTAAATCTAGATTGCCAGAACCAAGCCTTTTTTATTTCCTGCAGACAGCCGGGGAGAGGCTCAGTACAAGGGGAGCAGTGGGTGATGTCTGAGAAGCACTGCCGTGTAATCTTGATAATCCAGCACTAGGGAGGTGAACTCGGCTCTGCTATGTAGTCTCTTTTGGCCTAGACACCTTTAGGCCCTTTGAATGTGAAAATCCACAAGTGGCTCAGAGTCCGCTCCAAAGTACCAGCTTCTCCCACATCTCTGTGTCCCAGGGATAAGACCTTGGGCTTGAGAAGAACAAAAGTCCACTGCTTGAGGCAGATGGCAGAGCACAGGACATTGCTGGGTTATTCGATGTTACAGATGCTCCTACATGGTCCTAAGCTGCGAGGAGTAGCACCCTGACCATCTGCTGGTTAGCCCTCCATGAATGTGCACAATAGAGCCTGCCATCTCCAGCTCCTGGACCATTGCGTGTTAATAGCTGTGACCCTCCCACCATCATCCAGCTGCTGCACCATGCAAGATCTAGATGACAAAAGCTCAGCCAGACCCTCATGCCCCCGACCCCCAACACTTTTATGCTCTTAGAAGCCATATTTGCATATTTTTTACCTCTTTGTCTAGTAGATAAACAAAAGTCAAGGCCGTTGTTTGGGGGCGGAGGGATCCTTCTGTCTCCTAAAATGGATAGTTGCATTAGAATCTATGGGTTGAAGAGGGTTGATGTTGGGCGGTATGGGGGGCTAGCTGATCTGAATTCATTTGTTCCTTCTGCCCAAGGAAGAGGTGTCCAGTCGGACATGGAGTAAATTTCACAACTTAAGAAAATAGAAACTGAAAAGGATGTTGTAGTATATCTGAACCTGGGAAAGCTGGGTGACACCCAATATGGCTGCTGTTACAACAGGTCCCGACAGGTTTGGCTTGCCTTCTAAGGTAACCTTGGCCTTTGATCTTCAATAAGTCGCTTGGTTTTCCCTATTGAAACTACAGCATGGGTCGTACTGATCACTCAGTTTTCATTAAAAGGTAATCTATCCCAATTATTTTGTGTCTCTCCCTCTCTCCCTCTGCCTCTCCCCAATCACGTCTTTGGATTTAAAAGAGAAATCATTTTCTAAACCAAGACCTACAAATTTGGTTTTAAAAAGAAAACTAACACCACTTTTTTTTTTCCCCTAATTAAACCCGACATGCTTACATTTTTTTCTTTTTGGCGTTCTTATTTTCTGATTTGTAGATTTTTTTTTGTTGGGGGTTGTATTGGATTATGGGGCAGCCATCTTGCCTAAGCTGCTTTTAAAAGCATTTAGAGCGATGCCCTACTGCAGCCCCAGGACTAGGAGCCGGGACCGGGGGAGACCCCTTTACTTCTATAGGAGAGTGTTGGGGCAAAGGGGCCTGTGGACAGGAGCGACCCATTGCTTCTATAGGAGATGGGGACATGGAGCATGGAAAAGGACAGACCCCAGTACTTTTTGGGGGGTTTTTGTGGACCTAGGAGCCTGTGAACAGGAGCAGTCCCATTGACTTCTATAGGAGAGTGTTGTGGACATAGCAGCCTGTGAACAGGAGCAGTCCCATTGACTTCTATAGGAGAGGTGTTGTGGGCATAGCAGCCTGTGAACAGGAGCAGACCCATTGACTTCTATAGGAGAGTGTTGTGGGCATAGGAGCCTGTGAACAGGAGCAGACCCATTGACTTCTATAGGAGAGTGTTGTGGGCATAGGAGCCTGTGAATAGGAGCAGACCCATTGACTTCTATAGGAGAGTGTTGTGGGCATAGCAGCCTGTGAACAGGAGCAGACCCATTGACTTCTATAGGAGAGTGTTGTGGGCATAGGAGCCTGTGAACAGTAGCAGTCCCATTGACTTCTATAGGAGAGTGTTGTGGGCATAGGAGCCTGTGAACAGGAGCAGACCCATTGACTTCTATAGGAGAGTGTTGTGGGCATGCTCTGTGACCTGGGAATAAGTCAGTGTGCAGGGAGGGGGAGCTGTGACATCTCCTATTGTGACTGGTGGCTCCTGTGGTCTCTATACATTGGTGTAATCCTACCTGTGCTGATAATGAGGAGACTGCAGGGAAGTGATCTCTACAGAACAGCAGATGTCAGACTATTATTTGCCTTTGGGCTTGAACACATTCCCTTTAAATATATTTGGTCTTTTTTACAGATTGAAAGGTGGAGGACACAAGGGATTAATCTTGCTTTAAAGAGAACTTATCACAAACACACCAAATATAATAGATGAAATTCTAAGACTTTTCCAATACATACACGTCTTTAGCAAATCAGAGGGCTCGCCTCAGTATTAAAGGAGGACAGATTTTAGTTTGACTTTCTTAGCAGAGCTCTTTTTGTAGCAGGATTCTTTCTGTTAGGAGATACCAACTGTGCAGGGGGAGCTGAGGATATAGCTGCTTAGACTCAGATTATCCTGTACCTCACTACATACACTGTAGCAGGCAGGGGTGTAACTAGAGAAGCCAGGGCCCCAAAGCAAACTTTTGGATGGGGCCCCATACCCCCTCCCTCGCCCACCCCCTTGACCACGACCATGTACCAGGACATGCTGTTAGATAATGTAGATCAGGCATCCTCAAACTGCGGCCCTCCAGCTGTTGGGAAACTACAACTCCCATCATGCATTTATATAATCTATAACAGCGGGAATGATGGGAGTTGTAGTCTCCCAACAGCTGGAGGGCCGCCGTTTGAGGATGCCTGATGTAGATAAAACAAGGGGCAAATACCTCACCCTACATATCCCATCATACTGCTACCAATCAAATCCAATACCCAAAACCAACATTACCAACAACACTACACATAGGGGCCCATTATAGCCGAACTCGACCACAAAGTGACGAAAAAATACCCCCACACTATTAAGATCATTCCAAAGATCAAAATACCCCCATATAGGACCCAAAAGTGGTATATACCAGTGTACACAGCTCTGCAGACTGTATTTAACCACCATACAGTGACCATATAGTGTAGATAGCAGTGTAAACAGGTCTGCAGACTGTATATTACTCCATACAGTGAACATATATGGTAATACAGAGTACACAGGCTCTGCAGACTGTATATAACACACCATACAAGTACCATATAGTGTAGATGACAGTGTACACACACTACTGCAGACGTATATAACCACCATACAGTGACCATATAGTGATAGTACAGTGTACACAGGCTCTGCAGACTGTATATAACCACCATACAGTGACTATATAGTGGTAGAGACCAGTGTAACAGGCTCTGCAGACTGTATATTACCTCCATACAGTGACCATATAGTGGTAGACAGCAGTGTACACAGGCTCTGCAGACTGTATATCACCTCATACAGTGACCATATAGTGGTAGACACCATGTACACAGGCTCGGCAGACTGTATATTACCACCATACAGTGACCATATAGTGGTATTACACAGTGTACACAGGCTCTGCAGACTGTATATTCCCTCCATATAAGTGACCATATAGTGGTATAGAACCAGTGTACACAGGCTCTGCGACTGTATATAACCCCATACAGTGACCTATAGTGGTAAACACAGTGTACACAGGCTCTGCAGACTGTATATAACCTCCATACAGTGACCATATAGTGGTAGACAGCAGTGTACACAGACTGTGCAGACATATAAGTGATTACAGTGCAGTTATATCTTGTGACTCACAGGTGACGTTTCTCTGACCAGTCGTTGACTTTCTCTTTTGTTCTGCATCCGGTCCAGTCCGCCATTCTTGATGACATCTCCCGACCACTTGTCCCTGCAGATTTAGACACAAAATCTTAGAATCCTGACTTTTCCAGCACCTGCCCCCCGGGTATATGGGTGCATTTAGGCAGGCAGAATTAAAGGATATATGGGGCCCCAAATAGGCAAGGTTGTAGGTAAATAGAGGCCCCAAATAGGCAGGGTTTAGGTAGCTATAGGGAGCCATACAGGTAGACAGGGGTTAGGTGGGCTATAGGGGCCATATAGGTAGGGTTTAGGTAGCTAAAGGGGCCCCATATAAGTACACAGGTAGGTTTCGGGGGCTATATAGGTAGGCAAGTTTTAGGGGGCTATGTAGGCAGGCATGGAGGGGGGACTATGTAGGCAGGCTTGGGGGGCTATAAAGGCAGGCTGGGGGGGCGGGCGATGCAGGCCCGCTGGGGCTGGGGGGGCGATGCAGGGAGGCTTAGGGGTATACAGCAGGCTTAGGGGTATACAGCAGGCTTTGGGGGTAGGTAAAATAATAAATAGTTTACTCACCTCGGTCCACGCTCCCCCGATGCGCCGCTCGCTCCGGTCTGCTGCTCTCCCTGCAGCCTCTGCGCTCAGCGCAGTGATGTGACGTCACCGCGCGCGCCCACGTGATCACAGAGCGCCGGCAGGGGAAGTAGCAGGGCGGATCATCGCTCCACTCTGCTATCTCAGGGCAGCGCTGCCTCTGAACGCTCGGGCCGGAGGGACGGGGTGTTCAGAGGCGGGATGCGCCGGGCCCCGCAGCTCTGCGCCCGCTGCAGTGAACTGTTAAGTTCACTGCCGGCGGGCCCAGGAGCGGCATTACCGGGGTAGCGGACGTGGTGGCAGCTGCCCCGGGGCGCGGGCTCCCCTGAGCGCACGGGCCCCGGAGCAACTGCTACCCTGGTAGTTACGCCCCTGGTAGCAGGCACAGCACGCTGAGGACATAGTGTGACAGGGTTTACAGGCATCTAAATTACACTGCTGCTAGTGTTAGATCCAGCACAGAAATATCCGCCCAGAGTTCATCAGTGTGCACATGATGTAGACTTCCTGGCTCCGCCTTTCACAGTGTAGCCTTCCAGCTCAGAAGCAGTTACTTTGACAAAGGTGTCAACATAGTGATCCATCAAGCTGTCAGGTGCCAACTTGGCATGACTTCAGAGCGGTCTTAAAGGTTCATTGCTTTTTTAAAAAACAAAAAAAAATAATAACAATTACATGGGAAATGGTTTGATTTTTCTATTGAAGCATATAAGTGTTGGTATGTTAGTCTCTCTTATGGAGGTGATAGATCGTCCTTAAAGGATCCCTAGTATTGATGTTGGGACTTCCAGCAACAGTTTTTATAAGGACACCTGGGAGCAAGTGCTCATATCCCCTACAGCACCACTATAGGGGAAGCTAAGCATTACAAAGTGTCCATTCACATCAATGGGATGTGTGTGTGCAATGCAGGACAGGTCGGGTCCTCCAGAGTAAGAGTTGCTCTTGGTAACGTCTCTCCAGTCTGGCAAAGAGATGAGACTCCTGAATCACCCTCCTCCTATTAACTTAGAATTTCCTTGTAGGATGTAATGAGGTATTTTTTTTTCTAAACTGGACAACCCTCTTTTGAGGAGTGCAGTATGTTTTAGACCTCTTTTGAATGCTCTCAGGTGAGTGTGCTTGTGTCTCATGTGATTCTGTTTTGTTCTGTTTCAGCTTTGGAGAAGTGAAGAGGGAGAAGAATATGAAGCAGAAGGTAAATAAAGGGTTAACTGTTTCTCAACATAAAGACAAAAATGTAGAAATTCACCATAAAGAGGAAGGTCTTGGGAGGTTTGTACTGCTAGGACGTCATCGATATGGGGGTGCGCTGCCAGGTACCATGTGACCCCTGAAGAATTGTGTATAGATATCCCCAAAAATTCAGGTTTTGGTGGCATATCCTATCTTTTTTTTTATTTTCATTAAAGAGATTGTTTTAAGTGCAGTTTCACAGAGCTACAGCCACCTTCAGACTCTCACTTTCTGTTCAGGCTGTGGGAGGTTCTATAGCTTTAGGCTCCCACTTCCTGTTCAGTCTGTGGGAGGTTCTACAGCAGTAGACTCGTGCTTCCTGGTCAGGCTGTGGGAGGTTCTATAGCTTTAGGCTCCCACTTCCGGTTGGGTCTGTGGGTGGTTGTACAGCATTAGACTCGTGCTTCCTGGTCAGGCGGTGGGAGGTTCTATAGCTTTTGGCTCCCACTTCCTGTTCAGGCGGTGGGCGGTTCAACAGCATTAGACTCGTGCTTCCTGGTCAGGCTGTGGGAGGTTCTATAGCTTTAGGCTCCCACTTCCTGTTCAGGCTGTGGGCGGTTCTACAGCATTAGACTCGTGCTTCCTGGTCAGGCTATGGGTTTTTCTATAGCTTCAAGCTCTCACTTCCTGTCGAGGCTGTGGCTGCTTTTACAGCAGTGATTAGCATATCAGCCATATGGATTTACAGGGGTCACAGTAGTCAGCGCTCAGGACCCCCTCCCCCCCCCCTCCCAAATGAGGGATGACTTGCTTATCCTAGCCATTTGTACAAAAAAAAAAAATTCCCTATTTTCAAGCTCTCTGCTTGCTGTCACTCAGGGAAACCTTCTGGTTCATACTTGGATAATGAGTCGTGCACCTGAAGTCCGTCTGACATGCTCAGGATAGTCTGAGTTCTAGTACACCTGGTGATTTGGACCTTAAGTGCTTTCATTCACTGACAGCATGTAGAGGTATTGAAAATGATGATGAGGAATTGAAACGCTGCCCATTACATAAGTGGGTGCGTGAAACGTGTAGCCTGTCCTTGCCTGCATCACAGCTCGTGGTCCGGTCCCCATTCGCCGACAAGTGTCCGCTGTCGCCGGGATATAATTGACTGCATCGCCCATGCCATTTCCTAGGTAGTCTTGATTGGCTCCAATAATCCTGCATTGTTTGTTGGATGCTCGTTACTAGAGCGCCCTGTAATTAAGTACTCCCTATATTACAGATCACTAGATTGAGTCTGTTTTATATTGCAGGATATAGACTGCAGCAGGACACCCCCAAAATACAAAGCATGTCAGCACCTCCCCCTCATTCAGCACTAATGAATAGCATGCCAGAATGTCAGTGAGGACTGACACCGAAGGAGGACACATCTTTTTAGTAAAGCTGTAGAAGGCCCTAATAATGGCACTAGAAGGTCCACTAACCTTGTCTGAACAGCCCCCGAGTTCTACCTGAGGGTCCTACAAAAAGTGTTGACTGTGCATCTGCCCACCAGACACATGGCGCCTTTTTTGTATTGACAAGTCAATTTTTGCTGTCTGAAGTTGTTTAAACAGCGCCATCTAAAGGACTGTGGTGGTACTGCGCCATGCTTTGCAAACCTAATAGAAAAAAATTGTACTAGTTCTGTTCACCTGATGCCCAAAAACCTATCGGTCAGTGAGGAAAAAAAATGAAAAAAATTGTATGTAGTCCCTAGAGTCCAGACCTTCCATTGTATTTAGTCCCTACAGTCCAGACCTTCTATTGTATTTAGTCCCTAGAGTCCAGAACTTCCATTGTATTAAATCCCTATGATCCCTACACTCCTGACCTACCATTGTATTTTGTCCCTATGGTCCCTACAATCCAGACCTTCCATTGTATTTATTCCCTACAAATCCCTCAGTCCAGACTTCCTTTTATTTGGTCCCTATGATCCTAGTCCAGACCTTCCATGGTATTTATTCCCTAAAATCGCTGCAGTCCAGACGTTCCATTATATTTGGTCCCTATGATCCCTAGTCCAGACCTTCCATTGTATTTAGTCCTGCAGTCCAGACCTTCCATTGTATTGAGTCCGTTGATCCCCACATCCGACCTCACATTGTATTTGGTCCCTATGGTCCCTACAATCCAGACCTTCCATTGTATTTAGTCCCTGCAGTCCAGACCTTCCATTGTATATATTCCGTATGATCCCCACACTCCTGACCTCACATTGTATTTGGTCCCTTTGGTCCCTACAATCCAGACCTTCCATTGTATTTATTCCCTACAATCTCTGCAGTCCAGACCTTGCATTGTATATATTCCGTATGATCCCTACAGTCCAGACCTTCCATTATATTAAGTCCCTATGATCCCTAGACTCTTGACCTTCCATTGTATTTAGTCCCTACAGTCCAGACCTTCCATGGTATGTATTCCCTATGATCCCTACACTCCTGACCTACCATATGTATTTAGTTCCTATGATCCCTACAGTCCAGACCTTCCATTGTATTTGGTCCCTATGGTCCCCACAATCCAGACCTTCCATTGTATTTATTCACTACGATCCCTACAGTCCAGGATTTCCACTGTATTTATTCCTTATGACCACTACAGTCAATGCCATGCCTTTCTTTTATTTCATCCTCTAGGATCTTTACTATTCAGGGGCCTAGCTATGCTTTCCATAGTGTTTAGTCCCCTATGATCTTGACTATTCAGGGGCCCAGCCATGCTTTCCATAGTATTTAATCCCCTATGCTCTTTACTATCCAGGGGCCCAGCTATGCCTTCCATAGTGTTTCGTCCCTTTGTTAGTGTTGACAGAGATGAGGATCCTACCCTCATTATACTGATGAGGTCTCACGTGGCGTTTGTGGATTTTCGCTTTCTCTGCGGTGACGCTTTATTAAGTAGATGACAAATTAGTCGATGAGCGTCGCCCCCATCAGCAGACGCCCGAGCAGTGGGACTTGTGTGGAAATCATTACTATTCCAATGCAAGGTAATGAAGCAGCAAATGATGGCGCCCAAAATACACGGCAAGAGCAGTGACATTCCTCTAATGCTGCACTAACGGGACTTGGTTTAAAGCGAAACTCGCATTTTCACATTGGCTCAGATATACTTGTTTTACTCGCTATTTACAAAGCACGTGACCCATAGAAGACCATGGCGAGTCTCTGCCCTGTGCCGCAGGTTTGGAGTAGTCACTGACACAGTGCAGATCATATCCAACTCCAGCACTGGCTCATAGATATTTATTAAAGAGTTAATGTTGCACTCTGGTGGCATATGGATAGGGTGCCGGCTCAGAATAGACAACCGGTCACGCTTGCGCACAACTCTCCATTTGTCTATGGGGGTTTCCCAGTTTGGGGGCCTGTGTTTTCCATTTGATCTATGGGAGTTCCAGTATAGGGGAGGGGTTCCTCCTTTGTTCTATGGGGTTCCAATGGGGGGCCCCTGTTTCCCCTTTGTTCTATGGAGTTCCCGTATAGGGGACGCTGTGTTCCCCTTTGTTCTATGGGGTTCCAGTACAGGGAGTGCTGTTTCCACATCTGTTCTATGGGAGTTCCCATAGGGAGCGCTGTGTTCTTTCTTCGTTCATGGAGATCCCAGTACAGGGGAGCGCTGTGTTCTCCATCTCCTCTATAGGGATTCCCAGTACAGGGGGCACTGTGTTCTCTCCATTCTTCTATGGGAGTTCCAGTATAGGGGAGCGCTGTGTTCTTCCATTCTCTCAATGGGAGTTCCCAGTACGGGGAGCATGTGTCTCTTCATTCTGTCTCTATGGGAGTTCCCAGTAGAGGGGAGCGCTATGTTCTCTCCAATCTGTTCTATGGGAGTTCCCAGTACAGGGGAGCGCTGTGTTCTCTCCATTCTCCTCAATGGGAGTTCCCAGTACAGGGGAGCACTGTGCTCTCTCTATTCTGTTCTATGTGAGTTCCCAGTAGAGGGGAGCGCTGTGTTCTCTCCAATCTGTTCTATGGGAGTTCCCAGTACAGGGGAGCACTGTGTTCTCTCCAATCTGTTCTATGGGAGTTCCCAGTACAGGGGAGGCACTGTGTTTTCTCCATTCTGTTCTATGGGAGTTCCCAGTACAGGGACGCAAAATTTTCTGTTGTAGTCAGAACTAACATAGAACAAAATGGGGTTGTTTTTAAGAGTGACCGTTTTTTGTTTTTTATTTTCCTAACACTTTTGGGGTCTGTTCCTGAGATAGCTCTGAGGCCCACCTCTGGGATCAGCATTTATCAGACTTGGATCCTATCTTAATATGTTATTAAAGTCTAGGGTAGGAACACTCCTAATATTCAGGAGGAGAAAAAGTACATGCAACTTTATAAATGCTCTTGATGAAGATTCTCCTACCGTTTTGTGTACACAGCCCCTATGCGATGCTTTGTAGTCTGTAACCATGAGAAATAGCAACTTTCTAGTAGACTCCATTGTGGTTCTTTACGCTCTGTAGGTTTTCGGGAAGAGGGACAATGGTGCGTAGTAACACGGCTGCGGGGTCACCCAGGGTTGTAGGTCTTCAGTGGAGCTGGAACAAAAAAACAGATCTTTTAATTGACATTGAGATATAAATTGCAGCATTAAAGGGGTTTTGCCACGATGTAATGTTGACGTGGGATCCTCCAAAATGGGTATTTAATAACTTTTTTAAATATATGTGATTACAAAAAGTGAAGCCTCTGAGAGCTACAGCATTGCTCAGTTACCTGAAAGTTTACATTAAACAGGACCAGAGGAGCTGATCTGGCCGCGCTTGCGTGTTTGCACTTATCTGATGACAGGGAATGTGAAGGAGCTTGCAAGGGGCTGGGGAGAAATGTGAAGTGTATGAGTCTGTCTGCTGTATAGAGAATCCACTGTGGAAATGTTATTATTTGAGTAAACTTTTAAGACGCTCCCTTCTTCCTCGCTCTCTGCTCACCCCCTCCCTCTCACCCCTTCATGACTCAGCATGATTTGTTTATATTCTCCCCTGAGCTGATAAGGAGGTAAGGAACTCACTTTGTGGCAAAACCCCTTTAATGGTTGTGTATATTTTTGCAGCTAATTCTGCCGCTCCTGGGCCACAGTATATATCCAAGATCTGTATTTTAAGGTTTTTCGGTAACAAGTCTGTCGTCCAGGAAATGATTGGCTTCCTATGCTTTTTTATTAGGGCAGCTTCGGTTTTGGAACCCGGATGACCTCAGCGCCTCGCAGACCGTGTTGTCCCCAGACCAGGACTGGGTAGAGGAAAAGTTACAGCTGATATGTGAAGATCTTGGTATCACCCGCGATGGGCACATGAACAGTAAGAAGCTTCTCTCCATCTGCGAGCAGTATGGTTTCCAGAACCTGGACAAGGAGGTCAGTAGGCCATACGTTTTATAGACTGATATATGGATACGGAGTTCCTCTTTTAATGTACATTGCAAAAAAAAAAAAAAGTGAGATTCCCACCTTCCACCAAAACACCCTGGTTACTAAAATAAAGGAGGCCCTTTTTTTTTTTTTTTTTTAGATATTTCTATAGATAGGTTTAGTATTCTACTCCAACTTTCCGCCTATATAAAAACTCGGGTTTATTCCTCTACAAGCAGGTTTTTTCTCAGCTCCACCTGCACAGTTGGTATCTCCCAGGGAAGGAATCTCACCAGATTGTAACCTCTCTCTAACCAAATGAAAGTGAAACCTTTCTCCCTGTAAAACGTTGGCAGAGGTGAAAACGGAAGCCATAGGATCAGTTTCAAAACGGACACCCATGGCGCCCGTCGGATCCTATTAATTGCAATGGGTTTGTAGGTTTCCACTGTTGAGTCCATCATTGAGAAGGAAAAACTATCGCTATTTTTTTCCATCATTCCCGGAGGATCATGCAATGGAACCTCCGAGGCGTGTGTAAACCTCGCCTAATACTGAGGGAAATCCTCTTGTTTGCTAATGATGTGTACTGTATATGAGAAGTCTTAGAATTTCATCTACTATAACTTTTTGTGTGTCTGTGGGGTGTTCTTTTTAAGCATTTGATGATTTTTATTTTAGTGGAATAAGAAAAAAAAATTGCCTCCTAGTACATTTTTGTTTAAAAGGGGTTGTCTCACTAGATTGATTCATCTTACCTCAGTCCTGTTTTCTTGGTTTCACTTTGCATTCAGGGGCGTGTTTACTGGCTTCCACTAGGCTGCAGTAGAAGCCAGGTCTGTAGCTATAGCAACCAGTGCTGGCAGCCTATCAGGAGAGATTGAACAGGTCTGTAGCTATAGCAACCAGTGCTGGCAGCCTATCAGGAGAGATTGAACAGGTCTGTAGCTATAGTGACCTGAGGAGCTGATGCAGCCCATACAAGAGGGGATATCTAGGAATAGGTAGGACACTGTTAATGGACGCATATTGATAAGTGACTTATTTTTGCAGGATCTTTAACATAAAAA
The DNA here is from genome assembly GCA_025379985.1 of Phyllomedusa bahiana. Lineage (NCBI taxonomy): Eukaryota > Metazoa > Chordata > Amphibia > Anura > Hylidae > Phyllomedusa > Phyllomedusa bahiana. The sequence goes on along the minus strand of JAODAL010000075.1, from coordinate 273,426 downwards.
GCAGCGATCCTTGTAGTGAGACAACCCCTTTAAATCCATTGAATATTGCTGCACCAAATATTTTTTCTCCACTGCTAGCGAACAAGCGCCGGATTTATCAGCACTATGATACATTAGAAGACTGTCTAGTCTAAGGTTACACTACGTATTAGACAGTATTGATCTATATTAGAGAGTTGAATGTTTTTCATTACATGGGGATCAGATTTCTTTACCTGTCATCAAAGAACTATGATAAGAATGCAAAACTTATAATTCCCTTATTTCCTCTCTTGCAGGCCCTGGAGGACGCCCTGCAGAACCTGGACCAAGATGACACCATGAGTCTCCAGGATTTCTTCTATGAAGTCTGTAATAACACCAAACCCCCCACCCCGTCGTCCTCCACCCCTTATCGGCAGCTAAAGCGTCACCTGTCTCTGCAGGTAACTTCAGCAACTCTTGTTAATTGATTGATCTCAAAGGGACACTACCATCAAAATTTTTCATATTTACAAGCAATATTTATTATATGGATTTTTTTTTAATGGGGTGTTTTTTTATTTTTAATTAACTTTTTAAAGTTCCCCTTGTACATTACTCTGTCTTGACCTCCCATCTGTGATCTCTGATGGCATAGTATTGAGAGAATTGCTTGATGGTCCCTCTTTCAGGCCGGCTTTGGCCTGAAAAGTGTAAGTATTATCAGCAGCACCTGATAAGTAGGAAGAAACCCCTCTCCTGAATGCAGAGAAAAGATGACCCTATTTTCCTTTCATTTATTGCTGGGCATTGCCTAGTGGTCTAGTCTAATCTTATCTATCCCTGTGAAGAGAACAATCAGTTATTACCTGCTATTTGTAATTAGACTTTATAGACATAAGCAGCTGCTGAAGTAAAGTGAGATTGGTCTGCCCTGTCTTTCAGAAGTTTTATGTAACAGCTTGAAAAGGACAATATTTTATATGTAGTCTTGAATTGCAGAGGAATGCCCAAATTAAAAAGATTGCCAAAAAGTCTAGGGAAAAAAAAAAAAGTTTGGGTTTGAAGAGAAATGCTCCTTTCTGATGGAAGTGTGCATTATACAGTGGGATTCTAGCTTGCTGCAGTTATCACCTTTCCAGTGGAAAAGTAATAACTGCAGGATCTGCGTAAGTTGGGATCCAACCGATCACCAAAATGGAAGGCCCCCGATCTGTGGTGGTCAAGCCTCCTACATGCAGCTCCTTTCACAGTCCATGGCACTGACCAATCTAACTGGGCTCTGTTTGAGCCTCAGTCTTGTGGGGGAATAAAAAAATTGGAGTGCCTGATTCAGGCGGTCAGATAATTTCTGAATATGAAAATATGAAAATGCGCCTCTTATGGTCATGTGCATCCATATTTTGTAATACTTGCTATAATGGGTTATTAGTGTCCTCGTATTGCACCTTGCATGGTCCAAAATGTGGTCTACAACTCTGCTCCCAATTTTGTGGAGAGTGCTACTGAGTGAGTTATTTTGATGGCAGCCAATGGCCCTTGTGGGTCTGTATTTGTTGGCCATGTTAGGGCCATGTCCAGACAACGAGTAAAATTTAGACACTTTTTTTTTGTCGGACTCCACAGCAGAAAACCCGTTCAAGTCTATGGGGTTTTAGATGTGGATCCGCACATGGAATACAATGGAAGAATAAACAGGTTCTAAGTTACTATTACGTATGGAAAATACGTATGGTATGAACTACAAGGCGTGTTTTCACTTGAGGTCAATGGGGATGATTTGGTTTCTGTTTTAGACGAGTATTTCAAGTCGAAATCTGGTTGGGTTCCAACTCTAAATACTCGTCGTGTGGATGGAATCTTAGGGACTTGTACGGTCTTGGTATAGTCTTGATATTTCCGTATGATACCAAACCCTGGTGACCAGACCGATCGATAGAAGCACCCACTCGACGAACTGTTAGGTCCATAAATTGACCCAAATCTTTGTACTTAGCCTTATGATGAGAGCGGGAGGAGGACGACACTAACTCCATTAGACATGACTGGCATGATCGGCTTCTGTTTATTCTCTAGACTTGTACGGTCTTAGTATGTATTTGATATTTCAGTATGGTACCAAACCCTAATGAGCAGACCAATCGATAGAAGCACTGACTTAAAGAAGTATAAGATCCATAAGATCCCTAAATTGACCCAAATCTTTCTACTTAGCCTTATGATGAGAGCGGGAGGAGGACGACACTAACTCCATCAGCCGTGACCGGCACGATCGGCTTCCGTTTATTCTCTAAAGTTGATGATGGATCGGGCTATGGATCTGTGGAGGACATCATAGACTTGTGGCATGACGAAGGACTGGAGAACGGACCGGCCATACTCAAGGTGAATTCATAGCCCTTATATTCCCCTTGTCTCCTAAATAATGGGGCACATTGATCAATACTGTGTAAATCTTAGACAAGAGTATTGCAATGCGCCACGTGTATCATAATGTTGATAAATCTGATGCAGGTTCCAACTGTCTAGTCTAACTTTCTCTGTTTTAAGTTGCTTTACTTTGTCACTATGTATGCCAAAATGTTGGCGCTCTTTGAGGGGTATGGCGTCGCATGGGAAGCCACACCCCTTTCTCATTAAGCCACACCCTTTTTACCAATGCCACACACTCTTTTGACGGACAAAGAGCAGAAGTGTCTAGAAATGGACGGCATGATTCTTGGTGCACGTTGTGCCACAATTCTGGCGCAACTGGCTTGATGAATGTGCCCCAATGTCTATTCACGTTTCCAGCAATACTGATACTAAATAAGTATGTGTTTTCTATGCCTCTCCTATTTTGTCATCACTGGTGACTGGTTTCTCTTCTGCTCTTCAGGCTCTGGAGTTCAGCTTAGAAGGAAAACTCAATCTGACGGAACTGACCATGACCCTGGAAAACGAGCTGCTGATCACCAAAAATGAGGTCCACCAAGCAGCCCTGGTCAGCTTCCGCTCGGAGATCAGGCACTTAATGTAAGTGCAATTGAATTTCTGCTTATGAAGTAGCTTTAAATGGGTTACACACCCAGGACAACTTTATCTTCTAATAACCCCTCGTGATGCTGTCATGGTTGGAATGACCATGTGATTCATGGGGCCTCCATAGTATTGGCCATGGTTTCCCTCTAACTCATTTGAACCAGATTTTTCTAAGTATAGAACCCATTTAAAGGGAATTTGTCATCAGAAAATGACCTATTGTTTAACTCGTGTTTTTATGGTAAAGGGATTGTCTCACTACAGATATTGGTGCAGTATGGCTAGGACATGCCATCATTGTATCAAGTGAGAGAACCCCTTAAAGCACATTGTTTAAAAAAAAAAATATATATTTGGTTATGGGTTTTTTTTGGGGGGGGGAGAGGGGGGTTCCCATATGACTATCAAGAGTTATAAAAATCCTCCTCATCACTCCTCAGCAGTCTCTTCATTATCAGCACAGACAGGATTACGCTGAAAAGGGACACTAATATGTATAGCGAGCACTGGATCCACCATTTAGTTAACGTAATGTACATGGCCATGTTTCTTTGCAAAATATTGTATATAATTGTATGTGGTGCCATATTGAAAGGGACCAACATTTAACAACAACAATAAGGTTGGTGATCGATTCCCTTCAAATCTATTTGTAGGTAGCTTAGGTTGGTGAACATCACTTCCCTAGAAACAACTAGTAAAATTACTGACTGAATAAGATCGCTTAGATTGAAACGCATAGGTTTTGCCACCTTGTTCAGCATACCTCGTATGTTATGTCCACTTTTTTCTTTTTTTTTTTTTTGTATTTTTTCATTTTGGAATAAATTTTCTACTTTTTATATCAGAGACCAGTGTGGATTTCCCTTTTGCAAAAATACAGACTAGTATGAGTCCTATTATTATTCAGGAGTGGCCACAAGCAGCAGAACACCCTCCCTCTCCCATACAAGTGTACAAGATTCCTGTAGTTTTTGCTGAACATTAGGTATAGCCTACTATCCTGTCTTAAATGGGACAGCTTGACCTCAGTCCCCCTGCCATACTGTATTATGCCCTAAAACAGGGTCATCTTATCCATTGGGCACAGTAGGCAGTTCTCCAGGAGCCCCACAAGCCCCAGGTGGCGAATGTATGTCCCAGGAATCCAGGACATATGCCCTAGATCTCTGGGTCGCCACTGCCTATTTAACTGTGTTATCTTAGGTTGTGCAAATGGTAAAAACCATGGTAGAGCAGGGAGCTATTGGCTCCCTGCCGTGCCAATTAGTCTTGTAGGCTGCAGGTTGCCTGCAAGATGTCAGAGGGGTGTCCTGACAGAGGTGGTGTGATGATATCGGTCTACTTTGGGGTGGTTAGAGGCATGGCCTCATATGGTGTCATGTTTAGGCTGGTGTGATGCTATGTATTTGGTTAGGTCCCACCGTACTGCTTGTACTGACCCTGTCTTGCCTTGAACAACCCTTGTAAGACTGACCCAATTTGTTTACTCTCTTTAGAGAACGCGCTGACCAGACCATGAGAGAAAAAGAGAAGTTGCGCATGGATTTAGAGAAAAATGAAAAGCTAAAAAATCTAATGGCATCGGAGGTGGACGACCATCATGCCACCATTGAACGCCGCAACGAATATAATCTTCGGTTTGTACCTTTCTGTTTTGCCATCTAGGAAAGTTGAGCCTGCAAGCCTATGACCAAGGTGACTGGAAGGGGAACATGTCAGCTTGAGGGAATCTTTGCCTTCACAGCAATTTGTCTTTTGGTAGCAATCTCCATGGTCCAGCAGTTTGCACATGGCAAAGTGAAATATGGCAAATACTGAGTTTGGTGTCCTATATAATACATGATGATGCTGAATCCTCCAAAATAGCTCTTCACACTGGGCCCCGTTTTCCCTATGAGATGGATTAAGGGCAAATAGTTGGCCGAATTTCAACCAGCCCCTTTAAAAGCCAATACAAAACCAGTAGAAATGTATTTGCTTGAACATTCAGTTGAAGGTTATGCAGCTCAATGCCAGATTGGTGCTACTACAGCCTTGATTTTTTTTTTTCTATCGCCTATAGACATGGACTCTGTGTCCCAAACCCAAATATAATGCACTTGGATAAAGTGTGGCTTCATGTCCGATATGTGACTTATTTTTTTCACCTGTTTTTCATTGGGTCTCACCACCCCCCTAATGATTGAGTCGAATTGGACTGTATTAGTAGAACGTCAGGCTTGACACTGGGAGGTGTTCCTTAAGTGGTCCTACTATTTAGTAGTAACATTGTAGAGCTGCTTATAACCCTGATGTCTGAATCTTGTAGGAAGCTGGATGAGGAGTACAAGGAGAGGACCGTGGCTCTCAAGGCAGAGTTGAGAAAAGAGAGGGAGCAGATACTGCAGCAAGCGAACCGTCAGCGACTGGAGCTGGAACAGGAGCTCGATAAGGTGAAACTGGAAGAGAATTTCCTCCGGGATCGGCTTACGTTATCCATAAAGGTAGGACCCTTTTAATTTTTATTTTTGACGACTTGGAAATATTCTCTCTGGGATCTGTTGACGTTGTGTGTACTGTCCCTGTCTTTATAGGAGAGTGGCCGTATGGAAAACGAGTTGTTGGAAACCTCTGAGAAGCTGGCAGACTGTGAGGCTCTGACGGCCAAACTGCAGAAGACTCTTGACAACATACTGCGGGAAAAGGTTGGTTAAGCTCTGTAGATTGGTGGTTTCAGCTTTGCTGACTCTACAGTGGTATCTCCTTTGTCATAAATGCGGCAATATTGGTAGCCTTAAAAACTTATGACCCTACATTTGCCAATTTGAAGATGCCGTAATCTCCATAGTGTTGAGTGGAGGGGCTTCCATGCTGCCTTCTCTGACGTTTTTGGGAGTTACCCTACAATGGTATCCCCACTGTCATAAATGTGGCACTATCCGTAGCCATAAAAACTTATGGCCCTACTTTTGCCAATTTGCAGCTGCCGTAATCTCCATGGGGTTGAGTGGAGGGGTTTCTGTGCCTCCTCTGAAGTTTTTGGGAGCTAGGGCAAGAGTTGAGTGAGCAGCTCTCTATCCAACTCTATGGTGATTCTTAGGACACCAAACCTGCAAAAAGGTTGGTGAAGCTCTGTAGATTTGGTGGTTTCAGCTTTGCTTACCCTACAATGGTCACCCCCATTGTCATAACTGGGACAATATCGGTAGCCTTGAAAACTTCTAACCCTATATTTGCCAATATGCAGCTCGCATAATTTCCATAGGGTTGAGAAGAGGGGCTTCTGTCCTTCTTTCTCTGAAGTTTTTGGGAGTTACCCTACAATGGTCACCACCATTGTCATAAATGTGGCACTATCCATAGTCTTAGAAAGTTATGACCCTACATTTGCCAATTTGCAGCAGCTGTTATCTCCATGGGGTTGAGTGGAGGGGCTTCCGTGCCTCCTTCTCTGAAGTTTTTGGGAGATACCCTACAGTCATGGCCAAAAGTTTTGAGAATGACACAAATATTATATTTTCACATGATCTGTTGCCCTCTGGTTTTTATGTGTGTTTGTCAGCTGTTTTTATCACATACAGAAATACAAGTGCAATCATATTATGATTAACAAAAGCTTTTATTGACAGTTAGAATGAGTTAATGCAGCAAGTCAATATCTGCAGTGTTGACCCTTCTTCTTCAGGACCTCTGCAATTCTCCCTGGCATGCACTCAATCAACTTCTGGACCAAATCCTGACTGATAGCAGTCCATTCTTGCACAATCAATGCTTGCATTTTGTCACAATTTGTTGGTTTTTGTTTGTTCACCTGTCTCTTGATGATTGACCACAAGTTCTCAATAGGATTAATATCTGGGGAGTTTCCAGGCCATGGACCCAAAATCTCTGTTTTGTTCCCTGAGCCATTTAGTGATCACCTTTGCTTTATGGCAAGGTGCTCCATCATGCTGGAAAAGGCATTGTTGATCACCAAACTGCTCTCGGACAGTTGGGAGAAGTTGCTCTTGGAGGACATTCTGGTACCATTCTTTATTCATGGATGTGTTTTTAGGCAAGACTGTTAGAGAGCCGATTTCCTTGGCTGAGAAGCAACCCCACACATGAATGGTTTCTGGATGCTTTACAGTTGGCATGAGACAAGACTGGTGGTATCGCTCACCTTGTCTTCTCCCAACAAGCTGTTTTCCAGATGTTCCAAACATTCGGAAAGGGGATTCATCTGATAAAATGACTTTACCCCAGTCCTCAGCAGTCCACTCCCTTTTACCTTTGGCAGAATATCAGTCTGTCCTGATGTTTTTCTGGAGAGAAGTTTGGGTTCTTTGCTGCCCTCCTTGACACCAGGCCTTGCTCCATGAGTCTCCGCCTCACAGTGCGTGCAGATGAACTCACACCTGCCTGCTGCCATTCCTGAGCAAGCTCTGCACTGCTGGTAGCCCGATTCCCAAGCTGAAACACTTTTAAGAGACGGTCCTGGCGCTTGCTGGTCTTTCTTGGGCGGCCTGGAGCCTTTTTGGCAACAATGGAACCTCTCTCCTTGAATTCCTTGATGATGCGATAGATTGTTGACTGAGGTGCAATCTTTCTAGCTGCGATACTCTTCCCTGTTAGGCCAGTTTTGTGCAGGCAATAATGACTGCATGTGTTTCTTTCGAGATAACCATGGTTAACAGAAGAGAAACAATGTTTGCAAGCACCAGCCTCCTTTTAAAGTGTCCAGTGGTGTGATTCTTACTTAATCATGACAGATTGATCTCCAGCCCTGTCCTCATCAACACCCACACCTGTGTTAATGGAGCAATCACTGAAACGATGTTAGCTGGTCCTTTTAAGGCAGGCCTGCAATGAAGTGGAAATGTGTTTTGGGGGAAAAAGTTCATTTTCTAAGCAACTATTGACTTTGCAATTAATTGCTGTTAAGCTGATCACTTTTTATAACATTCTGGAGTATATGCAAATTGCCTTTTATAAAACCTGATGCAGTAGACTTTGTAAAAATTAACATTTGTAACATTCTCAAAACTTTTGGCCATGACTGTACAATGGTATCCCCATTGTCATAAATGCGGCACTATCTGTAGCCTTAAAGGGGTTGTCTCGCTACAATGATTGGGTTTTAATTAAAAGATCTTTAAAAAACAAGCAGCTTTGCAAATATATGTTCATTACAAATGTCCTACTGATTTTGAGCTAGCCCTGTTCTAGGAGTGCATCAGCTTCTCAAATTTCTATAGCAGCTGACCTGTTGATCCTTATCTTACTGGCTGTCAGGTCTGAATGATCATCACCCTTTTAAGACAGGTCAGAGCAGAGAGCCCTCAGCCAGAATGCTTCTGTAGTGGAGGGAGGGGGAGGGAGGATCTGGCTTCTATGTCCATGCTGCCTGGATTAACCCCGTGTGTGCCTGCTTCCCCCTGCTCTCTTTCACAGATTGAGCGAGATTAGGCTGATCAAAAGATGTGACAGCAGTGAACCCTGTGTGGTTAAATATTAATCATGATGTTGTGGAGCTGTAACTATAATAATACTATACAGATCAGGGAGGCTTGTGAACAGTTCATGCTGTGCTGTTCTAGGGGACACATCCTGAGTAACACTTTGCAGCTTCCCTGCCTCTGTTTGAGAGGTTTGTTTGTTGTTGCTGGAGATGTGGAGATATGTAGCTAGCAGGGGTATAGGAACACTATTTGCAATATTAGACCTCTCTAGGCAGGCACAACAGGGTTAACTCTGGGAGCAGTCCCCTGCCCCCCCCCTTCTGTATAGAAGTTACAGGCGGATAGCTGCCTGTGTGTGAGGGGAGGGGGGCAGGGAGGAGGAAGAGGCAGAGAAGCTAGCACACCCCTCAATTCAACTCCCATTCACAGACAGAGGCTGAAAGCTATTAATGAGACAACTCCTTTAAAAACGTACGACCCTACATTTGCCAATTTAAAGATGCCGTAATCTCCATAGTGTTGAGTGGAGGGGCTTCTATGCCGCCGCCTGTAATTTTTTGGGAGTTACCCTACAATGGTATCCCCATTGTCATAAGTGTGGCACTATCCATAGTCTTAGAAACTTGTGACCCTACATTTGCCAATTTGCAGCTGACGTAACCTCAATAGGGTTGAGTTGAGGGGCTTCGGTGACTCCTCCTCTGAAGTTTTTGGGAGTTACGACAAGAGTTGAGTGAGCAGACTTCAACTTTTACAATCTTAGGAATGCATAATATGGGACTACCCCTTAACTAGAGGAAAGGCCATAGCTGAGGATATCATCTGTTCTTTCACACAAAAAAAAAAAAACTGTAAAAAAATTTCTCTGGGAAGGGAGCTGACAAAAGGAAGACTTCTTTAATTACCATTTTGATGAAAAAAATGGAAGAAAGTTAGAAAATTTCTACCTCTATTTTTTTGTAGTTCGGGGACTTGGATCCAAGTTGTGTTGAGTTTTTCCGTCAGGAGGAGAAGTTGATGCAAGTGCGGAACGAATACGAGAGACAGCGCAGGGTGAGTGTGCGGATCAATGGCCGTCTGCCGCTTGGCGGTAAAGGTCTGGTGTAAAAATACTCATCCCGACCCATCATTAATTTCCCTCAGGAGCTGCAGGATCGTATCGATGAGTTACAGCTGGAGCTGGAGGATTACAGAGCGCAGGGCATTCGGGGCTTAAGAACATCTCTGAAGACCTCATTATTTGATGAAATGGATAATAAAAATGCTATGGACTATGACCAAGGTGAAAAACCACAGACAAAATAATCAGGCTCTTGAAATTTGAACCGCTTGTCGGGGATTTGAACATTGTGGGCATTTGGCCTGTAATAACTAAATTCATTATACAGTCTATAGATATATAATACAGTATCTTGCCTTTATGGCAACGTGAATTGTCAGAATTTACAGCTACTTTGTGTTGGAAGTCACTTGCCCTACATGTCCGGGGTGTATTTGGCTGACAAAGCCAAATAAGCCTGAGAAGTCCATAGGTCTCCAATGCTATTCCTGTTACAGGAGGTTTATAAACTGTAGTACACAAGGCTGCAAAGCTCTAAAGCAGTGTTTCTCAACTCCAGTCCTCTAGGCCCACCAACAGGTCAAGTTTTCAGTATCTCCCACAGAATGCACTGACCATTATATCACCTGTCAGGATCTCCAACAGAATGCATGGACAATAATTACATCACCTGTGCAATACTGAGGAAAGCCTGAAAACTTGACCTGTTGGTGGGCCTAGAGGACTGGAGTTGAGAAACACTGCTTTAATGGGAAACTTGTCATTAAACTCCATTGCGAGAGAGAATACTCTGCAGGGAGGGACTCACCATCTTGAGATCAGACTACATTATTGGCATTGTTAAACTTCCCACACCCCCCTGGCAGTACAAGCTGTTGGTAAAATAGCAAAATTTTATTGGTTATTGCAGGTTTTATTTTTATGTTGATCTGTCTTTGTTCAATGTTGTCAATTTAACTATTAATAATTTGACTCCATTACTATGACTTGTATGTTTAACACAAACCAGACAACGTCGAAGATTTGTACTTCGTCCAAGAAAGTTTATCCTGCAGCACACACTAAAAACACACTATATTTGTAGATCTTTAAAACATGTTAAAATCTAAGAAAAAAAATACAAGGACAGACGCATTATAAACGTCTACGCGTTTCGAGCCTGCTCAGTGGGATCTTAGCCTATTTGTAGCCAACATATTACTTTATCTTGGAGCTGGGGTTCTTCCATAGGTTGTGTAGCATGATGTGTTAGGTGATAAAAATAGGTTTATCCTTGAATATGGAGTCCCTCCCACATCCACCATCCTAGATGTTACTCTTGAGAGGAGAATAGGATACCTTTTGATCTTAAAGGGGTTGACTCACCATGCAGTTTCACAGAGCCACAGCCAGCTTTAGACTCCCACTTCCTAGTCAGCTTGTGGGTGGGTCTATAGCAGTGACTGACAAAATCAGCTCTGTTATTCCTGTTACAGTGACATGAGTGCAGGAGATTTATAAACTGTAGTACACAAGGCTGCAGAGCTCTAAAGGGTGGAAACTTGTCATTAAACTCCATTGCGAGAGAGAAGACTCTGCAGGGAGTGACTCACCATGGTCAGACGGCAGCTTTTGGATTAATTGGGTCAGAGACAGAGGAGAGGTGGTTGGTTACCAAGAGGAACTTATGTACTCTTAGAGGAGATAAAGGGCGACATATATGAAATTTGACGTTCAAGTGCCAAATTTCATGTGCATAATAGTCTAGAATACGCCTGATTTATGAACCCACTTCCCGCACGCCCCCCGAAATCAGGCACATTACAAAGTGCTGCTTGCACTCTGTAATGTGCCTTATTCTGGCATACGGGAGGCATTTCAGTGAAGGGAATGGGGCTGCGCTGGATATTGGGCTGAAAAGACGTCAACTGACGTAATCTCCATAGGGTTGAGTGGAGGGGCTTCCGTGCCTCTTTCTCTGAAGTTTTTGGGAGTTACCCTACAATGTCATAAATGGGGATACCTGGCACAGCCCTGTTCATACATGTCGCCCAAAATCTTTATCTACTGACCAAAGCAAAATTAAAACAGCAATGTATGTGGTAATAGTCATTATTTACCTTTCCCTACATGTTAAAAGATAATAACCCCTTTTAAGGAGGTTTTCTCCTCTAAACATGATCCTGGTGAGGATAATATGATGTCTACATCTTATTAACATGGAAAGTTGGGAATCCACGTGCTGCCATTAAGGTTCTTTGTCACCCTGGCCATGTCTTGGAGCCCAATATTAATTTCCATTGTAATATATAATATGTGATCATTCATATCATTCAGGTATCGGGTCTGAGGATTGCCCGCCACTAAACATGAGTATAGAAGCAGAGATGGCCATCGAGCTGATGAGAGAACAGCACCAAAGGGAAATTGAACAGTTAAAGATGGAACTGGAATCTAAAGTAAGTCTTGATTTTCGTAAGTCACTATATGAATACCTAGTCTCCTTGGAAACCCATCAGTGTTATGGACCTTTTCATCAAAGTTGGTGAAAAATGTAGGTACTCCCATTTTTTCGGACTCTATTAGACTCTTTAAGGAGAAACTGTTTAAACTGTGGAGAAAGCCATGGTCCATATGTATTTTGACTGCTTCTTAGTAATAAGGAATACAACCACCGGTGAGGACATTGGGTTTAGCCTTGGGTTCATGGCTATAGGTGTTGCTGAGGTAGCAATGGCACCTACGGAGGCCACATTACAAGACATCAGAATTCCAAATGGTGCTTTGTAGATGAACAGTTGGGTTCCTGTGTTAGATTTTTCATTGGAGCCCTCTTGTTCTCATGTCTCCCATACTTTTTGGGTGATCAATGACCACTCATGTTGGCTAATAATTGTGCTCCCGGTAACTATTAAGGATTAACTGTGGAGGAAGCCATGGTCCATCCATATGTATTTTGACTGCTTCTTAGTAATAAGGAATACAACCACCGGTGAGGACATTGGGTTTCAGCTTGGGGTCATGGCTATAGGTGTTTCTGAAGTAGCAATGGTACCTACAGAGACCACATTGCAAGACATCAGTATTACAAATGGTGCTTTGTAGATGAACAGTTGGGTGTTACATGTTGTCATTAGAGCGCTCTTGTTCTCATGTTTCCTATACTTTTTGGGTGATCAGTGACCACTCATGATGACTAATAATTGTGCTCCCGGTAACTTGGTATGTTTTAGGTAATGCACTATGATGAGAAGCTTAAGGAAGCAAAATGCATGTTTGAGAAAGAGCAAGATGGCCTTAAACAAAAGCTCAATGAGGACATCCACAAGGCGGAAGAGCAAGTACGAGTCTATAAGATGAGGCACTTAGAATTAGAAGCCGACCTATCGAGGCTCAAGGAGGAGCAGCAGAGAGCGGAGTGTGAACATCGCGACCAAATGGACAAAATGGGGGCCGAATTCGACAGCCAGAAACTTCTGCTGACGGAGCAGGAAGCCGTGCTGCGACTGCAGTTGGAGGAGGCCAAGGAAACCTACCACAAAGAGAAGGAGGAACTGGTCCAACGAGGGGAAGATCTGGAAAAGAAGATGGAGAGCAAAATGGTTGAATTAGTAGCCGCGTATGAGGAGAAGAGGAGTGAGCTGGAGCAAAGTTTTCAGGACAAAATATTGAGTTTTCAGGAAAAACATGAACTGGAAAAACAGGAATTAAGAAAGCAATTGCTTGAGGAACATCATCTGGAAGTCCAGGAGGAAAGGTAAATGCTATGTTAACTATTAGTGGGGGGGGGGGCATGAATCTAACTTGTTTCAGGAAGGTGGCATCCCCCCTCTGATTAAAGCTGTGGTGGATATTCATTCATTGCCACAGGTCTTGCGTCTGCCACCATCAATCAACAAATGGTTTTGCTTTGAAAGATGTCCCTTAACTTAGCTGCCATAATATATGGACAACCCGAGTCTTTTGGAGTGGATCTTACAGAGAAACCACTGATTTGTGGTCATCAAGGAGGTTACTAAGCTGCAATTCTTCATATATGGCTGACACAACCACTTTACTGGAAAAGTTATTGTTCTAATTATTATTTTTGATGTTTTTTTAAAAATAGTGGACATTTTTTTTTCTTCACCTTACAAATTTGGTTTCCTAGAACAGCAGATTTGTTTAATTCTTGCTGATTCTTGTTCTTAAAGGGGTTGTCTCACTACAAGGATCGCTGCTTTTTATGTTAAAGATCTTGCAAAAACAAGTGTCATTGCAATATGTGTCCAATGTTCTACCTACTACAAGTTACCCCTTCTTGTATGGGCTGCATCAGCTCTTCAGGTCGCTAAAACTACAGACCTGTTTGATCATTCCTGATAGCCTGCCAGCACTGGTTGCTATAGCTACAGACCTGTTTTATGTCTCCTGATGGGCTGCCAGTGCTGGTCGCTATAGCTACAGACCTGGTGTTGTCAGCAGCTCATCACTGAAGGCCATTAAAAGCCAGTAAACCAACTGAAACAGAGAAAACAGGACTAAAGTCCGATGAATCAATGTAGTAAAACAACCCCTTTTAATGATTAAAAATTTTTAACTCATTTTAATTCATTATCATCATTTACAGTTTATATAATCATTTTACATGGAGGTTTCCATCTTAAGAATCTATAAATGTCCCGGAATGAAGCACAATTTTTTATTTTTTATTTTAATATTTGGCATTTTTTCCCCCTTCACCTTATTCATTTTGTTTCCTAGTACAGCAGACTTTTTTGATTCTTGTTGATTCTTAATTATGCAGTTTGATTAGTTTATTGCACTCTGATCCTTTACAATTAGTTTCTATCACCGTTTTATTTGGAGTTTTCCATTTTTCAAATCTGTCAAACATGATTTTTTTTTTATTATTCTTTAAAGACCCTACTAATTTCTGGGCAAAAAGCTTAGCTGACTAGTGTTGACCAGTGGCTCTAAATGTTGTCTTATTTGCAATGCAAGCTGGGTACAGCCATGAACAGATTTAGAATATCTATAGCCTTCCCTAGCTTAACTCGCTTTTATCTAGAGACTGATCTTTATAGCAGTCAGAGCCAGGTAGGGCCATGAACAGACTCCAAAAACATATAGCCTTCCCCGCTCAGCTCTTTTTTTTTTTTTTTTTTTTGTCCAGAGATCAGGGAGTCTACACGTTTAGTCCTCTGCTCTTCAAAACTTCTGATAAATTAAAAGCTTTGTGACAAAAAATTAGCTCTTTAAATTAACGCTTCTCCAAATTTGATCTGTATACACTTTGATAGATCTTGTCCGATTTAGCATTTTATATCCTCTTTTATATCAATCATGTTTAGGAAAAGATTGGAAACGGAGTATAATAGAAGACTCTCGGTTAAAGAGGCTCAGTTTGTAAGTGACTATGAGCTAGCAGGGAATAAGTATGAAAAAGACTTGGCTGCTCTAGAGGAGAAGTTTGAGGGCAACCTTCAAGATATCAGGGACCAATATGCAGAAGAAAAAGCCCAGTGGGCTTTCGAGAAAGAAGAGCTTATTCAGGAAAGAATAGAACTGCAGGAAAAATTCAAAAAGAAATTAGAAAAAATTGAAAATGAGAAGCAAATGTCTAATTCTGAGATTTCGCAGCAGAAAGATCTTTTAGAGAAGACCTACAAGGAAGTGGTCAATTTACAGTCTGAAAAGGCTCAATTGGAAAACGAGCTTGAGGAGCTGAAAATTGCTGCAAAACAAGTGGAAGAATATCTCGGTGGCAAGATACTTCAACTAGAGAACGATTTGCGGGAGGAGTTGACAGAGAGAGATGAAGAGATTCTTCAAGCGGAGACCAACGTTAAGCATCTCCAAGACCAACTGGAAGATCTTGAGAAGAAACATAAGCAGGAGATAGAAGAACTTGGTTCCAAATTGTTGAAGTCTGAGGCTCTGTATGAAGATCTAAGTTGCAGTAATGAGAAAAGAGATATGAGATGCTGGAGGAAATCGCAAGACTTCAGGCCATAATCGATGAGTTGAAGGATAAACTTGGGTCTTCATCCAAGCTTCAAGAAGAATATAAGTTGGTCGTGCAGGAAAATTTTGACCTTAAAAATGTTGCATCTCAGCTCCAGAAGAGCGTGTTTGTTCTCGAAGAGGAAAGAAGACCAAATAAGAGCCTGCAAGTGGCCCATGAGCACATGGTAAAAGAGAAGCTTGGATTATTGTTGGATGTCTCGAGGCTTCAGGAGAAGCTGAATTTGGTGGAGAAGAAAACTGGCAATGTTGAGGGAGAAGAAAATAAGCAATCTATGTCCACTTTGGAGGAGAAACTGAAGAACCAGAGTAATAAATTGTATGAAGCAGAGAAAAAGATCGTGGTTTTTCAAGAAACCATACAGAAGATGGAAAACCAACATGTGGCTGAGAGAGGTAGTCTTAATGCTAAATTGTTGGAGTCCGAGGCCCTTAATAAAGAAATCTGTGATAGGACAGATATAAAGAGACAAGAAATGCTGGTAGAGATTACCAGACTTCAAAGCACGATCGATGAACTGCAGAAAGAGATTGCATCTCTATCGAAAATCCAGATGGATTATACAGCAGTAAAGCGAGAGAATGAGGAGTTGAAGAAACTTGTGTCGGACCTACAGAATAGGTCAGCTGTCCTGGAAGAAGATAGAATCACTCTTAAGAATTTGCAAGAATCGCATGAGCAGACCATCGAAGAGAACATTCAGTTATTGTCAAAGATTGCTAAACTTCAGGAGGAGTTGGGGGCAGCTGAGAAGGATGCTGAAAAATTAACTGGAGCAGATAAACCAAATTCTGAAGAGCTGGATCATAAAGATGCTCAACATGTTCAGGAAACCATGGAAAAAATAGCGAGAGCCCATAAATCCGAGAAGGAAGAACTTAACTCCAAACTTCTGCAATCTGAAAAACTCTATGGCGAAATGTGTGAGAAGTCTGAAAAAGAAAGCAAAGAAATAATTAGACTTCAAGGTACAATCGAAGAACTGAAGCAGGAATGGCAACTTTAAGCAAGACGCATGAAGACTTTAAGGTGGTAGAGAGAGAAAATGAAGAGTTGAAGTGTCTAGTGGCTCAACTTAAGGATGGCATGGTAGTTCCTGAAGACGAAATTGATGTCTTGAAGAGCCTACAAGCCGTTCATGAACAGACTGTCAAAGAAAATGTCCGGTTGTTATCCGAGATTTCTAGGCTACAGAAGAAAAGTTTGTGGTCCTCTGACAAATCCAATGAGAACAACTTCGAAAATAGACCTGCTGAAATGGATGCAAATTCGTGTATAGAGTCGAAAGGACATGATAACCCTAATGTTCTGGATCCTCTGTCTTTCAGCCAGTTTAAAGAAACCCTAGATAATGTAAATTTGAGACTTCAAAATAAAACCAAGGAACTTGAAGACGTGACAAAGTTGTTGTGTAGGCTGGAACAGAGTTATGATGATGTGAAAACGGAGAATGGTCATCTTAAGGTACAAACAATTCTACTTCAGGAAAAGCTAAGTGGCTTAACTATGGAGTACGACCAAGTGAGGAAGGCTATTAATCTTGAAGTCATTCCACTACCAGAGCTGGAGGATGCACCCATATCCGTTCCTGGTCTTAAGTTGCTCTTGGCCGTTGCTAGAAAGGAAAATTTGCAACTAAAAGAAAGTTTAACGGTTTTGGAGCTGAAAAATATAGATGCTATTGAAAATAATAAAGCTCTGTCCTCCGAAGTGTCATGGTTGCAGAAAGAAATCCAAAACATGGAGGAAATAACTGAAGCGTCCCTGAAACTTGAGCAAATGTATGAAGAAGCCAAGAAGGAAAACCATGACCTGAAATCCCTGATTCAAGTGTTGCAGGAGAAAATGCATAGTCTTGAGAAAACACACTTGACTGTTGCAGAAAAAATGGCCATTGGCTCCAAGACGGAAGGAAGTTCAGAGTCTGTTCTAAGCCCCGGTGTCCGTTCTCCATTTGCCGTGGCTTTCTCGATGCCACACTGTCAACGTCAAGAAGAAAATGTCCACACTTTGGCTCAACAGGAAAATGTATGTTCTGATCAACTTTCAAGAAGAGAAAAATTAGAAATAGGTTTCACCAAACATAGTCATGATGCAGCTTCAGACCATGGGCCATTTGCTGAAGGTCTGCAAGAAATTGGTCCAAGAGAGCAAAACTTGCTTGCAGGCAATGAGCAGAAGATGACCATGTCCAACTTGCTGAACAAGGAGCATGAGATCCAGAAGAGGCTGGAACATCTGAGGTAATATCCTACAGTCCTTCTGTTGATGTCCGCTACACAAAGAAAGTCTTTCACCACTTTCTCTGCTTCTTGAACTAACTACTTATAACCGTTCCAAGGAATATGGCAATTTTAACCCAAAACGCCTATAACCTTTGTCGGCTGGCCTAACAAAATCTTCATCCTGTCTTCAAGAAGAGCTTTGCTTACACATAACATATTTACTCTGCTTCTTAATTGTTTCCAGTCACAGTGCTAATCAAAAAATATTGTAGAAAAGTGGTGGGCAGCTGGTCAGGTAATGATGGAGACCTTGGACATTGAGGTCCTCTGTAACTGTTTTGAATGAAAAGTATCCCCCTGCCTTCGTCTCCCTTGGCTTGACAATGTATATCAATGTATATCATGTATATGCAAGCCCAATGCGCTTATATTAAAGTAACCATTTGTCTCGCTGGTTGACACCAAGTTCTAGAAAACAAAGGCTTGACGAGAAGTATCACAAAATTCCTGGGGTGCTGGCTGCCCACCACTACTACAGAGATTTCTGTGCACTATTTTTCTTTCTGTTTTTAATATTGTCTTCTACTGATACTAAGCTTTATCGTTTTGGTTTCATGTATTGTACCACTGTTGTGCCACCACCATTATTATCTTGAAGTCCATAATAGTAGTGGAAGTCTGTATAATATGTTGGGCCATGTACCCTAGACCAAGTTACTTTTTGACACCATACCATAGCAATTTATTGGTAATCAATTCCGTCAGAATTTTTAGCTTTAAAGAGGTCTGGTTTACCATAGCTTTGATGCCATCTCAAAAATGTCAAAAGTTCAACCTAGTCCAATGAGAAGAAAGAATTGTATGTATTACATCATACAATGATGGTTTCTGATGGTTTCCGTCTTGTAGATGTGAAAATAAGAACCTGAAGGAAGAAAATGCTGCATTATTGAGCCAGATAACTTCTTTGAAAGACCACGCTGAAATTGATAACCAAAGAATCTCCAAGCTTGTTGACACTTGTAACGATGTGTGGTAAGTGTAAGTTCTCATGTATGTGTCTATATAATGTCTTTGCTAAAGTCACTGGTAAACCATGTTGTATCCATAGAGTTGGCGCAGATGTATCGGTGGAGGATGACTTGGCTTGACCGTGAAGAGTGTGGCCAATATCTGTGTCCATGTCCCCTCTTTACCAAATCCTTCCTCCATTACCATAGATGTTTGGTTGGGATGAGCAGAAGCCTGGCGTCTCTGCTGGTGATCATCTCAAGCACTTTTCAGACCTAACAGATTGAGAGATTTTTGGTAGCTTTTGTAGGTCTACAGGCATTTTCAGATATTTGACTATGGATGGTTTAAAGGAAGGCTTTTAGCAATTTTAAAGGGGTTGTCTCGCTACAAAGAATAGCTTTCAAATTGTAGGAAACACAAAATAAAGACATTTTCCAAATATATTGCTTTGTTCCTCTGTTTTCCCTAAGGAGATACAAGTGAATTTATGACCTCCCTGGCTATTTCAGTTCCCTCAGTAACCGACCCCCTGCTGTTTGTTCAATGAGATAACAGTGAGTGACATCATCACACAGGTCATGGCAGTGTCCTGTGCTGCTCAGCAGTAAAAAGCTTGATTTATGTAAAATAAACAGAACTGTAATTAGGGCTTTTGTTTTGGGGATCAGATAAGAAGTCCTGTTAGTAGTTTGAGAAGCTAATCTGATCTAATTAGCAACTGAAAGCACAACTAGCTGTACAAGCATGGAGCTTATGCAAATTAGTCAGTCTGAACCAGGAAGTGGCAGAGTATTTCAATGATGCATTCTCTGAAACTTTGAAGGGAGACAACTCCTTTAAGTCCTCAAATTCGGAGGATAAGAAGTATGAATCTACTTTCTGGTCTTGGAGGTTGTGTGACTTGGAGTCCTCAGGGCTGGACTGCTATGGTGTACATGACACCACTAGCGCCCTTACTAGTACCAGAGCAGGAGCTATGACCGTGCTTGCTGCACAGATATATGGCAAATCTGCATGAAGAGTCCACCTCCTGGGCATTTGCAATAGCGGCTTTGGGGACATAAGTCTTGAATTTCTCAAGTATGCAACCTGCACAACCAATCTAAAGTATGCATGCACTTCTCTACCTGATCTCTGCATAGATTCCCTTTCATTTTATCATTTTCATCCTGAGATCCTGTCTAAATGTTATGGTTTAATATATGAAAGGTTTTTTTAAAACATTTTTTGCAATTGTGCCACAACCGTCCACAGGTTGTACTTGGTATTGCAACTCTGCTGTATTGAAGTGAATAGGTGTGAGACAAAGTAGCACACACAACCTATAGACCTGTATGGTCACGTTTTTTTAAACAGAGACTATGGGCGACATGTCCCAACACGCCAACACAAGTTTTTTGGTCTATTTTGCGCCAAAACTACTTTGTTGTAAATGAACTGTCATACACCAAAACTAGGCGCATTATACGCCGGGCACGACACTTTGTAATGCGCTTAAATATGGTGCACTGTGCGCCCCCATCGCACAATGCGCCTATTGTGGTGCATTACATTTGTTATGTGCCTCCGTCGGGCAATGCGCCGCGATAGGCGTATCACATATACTACCAATGATGAGCTATGCGCCGCGAGTTGCGCATTGCGCTTTTTTTGATGCAATGTGCCTTGTTAGGCGCATTAAGGTATACCTGACGCCAGTTTTTAGAAAGTATCGGACTTTCAGGCACACTTTACACTGATTTAATGCGCCTAAAACTGGCATGGATACGCCACTTTTTGGACATGTCGCCCTATATCTTTTTTTTTTTTTTTTTTTTTTTTATTTAACATAACTCGTGGTCTTCTATTTTGCCTTACTCAGCAACAATTGGGGTGAGGAGCATGACAGATGCAAGAAAAGTTAGCTTCGATCCAAGGCAAGTTTGCGGTTAAAAACCCATTCTATATTTGTGTTGCTAATAAAAAAAATAATTTCTCATTCCAATAGAAAGCATTGTTATTGTGATAAAAATAGAGAGAAACCACATGACGCGTTTCTGAACCAGTCCTGTTCCTCCACAGGGACTATTGTAATAAAAATAGGAAGGCACCACGTGATGCGTTTCGGAACCAGTCTTTTTTCTCCACAGGGACTATTGTGATAAAAATAGTGAGAAACCAAGCAACGCGTTTCGGAACCAGTCCTTCGTCTCCACAGAGACTAAGGACCGGTTCTGAAATGCGGAACCACGCTACGTGTTTCGGAACCAGTCCTTTGTCTCTGCGGAGACGAAGGACTAGTGCCGAAACACGTTGCTTGGTTTCTCACTATTTGTACCACAATAACATGCTTTTTATTGGAATATGAGAAACTATTTTTATAAGCAACTCAATGAATGAGTTTTTAACTGCATACTTGCTTTGGATGAAAGCTGACTTATCTTGTTCTTAAAGCGTTCCTCATCCAGTGAAGCAAGCGCTGGATATGCCGGGTGAGCGGATACCTCTCATTCAAGGAGCATGACAACCCCTAAATACATGAGGTGGACTGAACGCATGGAAGAGCAACATAATACGTTTCAGTATATTTGGTGACTATTTCTAGAGGTGCTTAGGTTGGACAAAGTGATGATATCAACTCTGATCGCTCTGTAATAACCTGACCTAGTGAAAGGTGTGGGTCCTCCTAACCCTTTTTCCTCTCCATTTCTGTAGGGAGAACTGTGAAACTTTGCAAAATGAAAAACTTGCTATGGAGAAGATGGTGGATGTTCTAAAAACTCATGTCTGTTGTATAAACATTTGTAGTGTCCATTGGGACTGCTGCACCATCTACAGTCTTGTGGCAGTCAGCAAACGTGTTGACTCTTGTTCCATCGATCTATTGGATTTCATTAGGTAACTGCACTGAAAACCAGAAACGAGCAGCTGGCGTCAGAAAATGAAGAGTTATTCTCCAAAAATTCAAAGAACCAAGAGAACATTGAGGATCTGAACCGGAGGCTGCTCAAGCTTCTCAAACAGAAAGAGCGGAAGGACTCTGGAAAAGGCCCAGAAGAGTGGAAGGAAGAGATTGAAAGCTACAGGGCCAAGGTAAAATAGGGAAAAAACTGGCCAGAGCCATGTCCAGGTGAATAAAAACCCCAGAGGGCCCAGTGTATCCAACCCTTAGCCATGTGAGCATAGATAGTGAGATCTCAATGGTTCCACCAAACGTGGTGACATTTGTCTCCTGTTCCTTTAAGACCTATTGGTGGTAATTGTACTTGATCCCATTGTCTATGACATATACGTCAACTAACTTACCCTCTCCAGACAACCCCTGACTAGATTACCTGGTAGGGCATTTGTAAATTGGATTTTAATTGATGGACACCATCTTGTGTTGGTCAGACTGAAGAGCAGCTTACCCTCTGGAGGACTCAGTATGGCTATATTCCACAGTAACGGATCAAGGGGTTGTCCAGAATTTGGTAAACATGGCTGCTCTCCAACAGAAACCGCCCCAAACCTGATCACAAGTTATGTATAGGATTACAGCCCAGCCCCAATTACTTTGATGGAGGGGCGCTGTAATACCAGGCGCAACCCAAAGAAGGATGTGGCACTGTGTTTGGAAGAACTCAGCCACACTTCCGTGTGCCATACAGTCCATAAATATATGTATAACATGTACACACAGTCCCCTATGTCAAAGTATGTGACATGCTTGGACTTGTAGTTCTCTGGCATGCCACACTTGTTATCAATAAATCTTCAATGTAAGGCAATGTAAATGTCATAAAATGTGCTTATAGATTTGTGAGTGTATATCCTATGGCTTTTGACTATAGGGGAAATCTCACCAGTGTTGAGCTCGGGTCCATCAGTGAAATTTCATCTTGGCGGCCCCACCGGTGGCGTCGAGTCTTGGCGGCCCCACCGGCGGCGTCGAGTCTTGGCGGCCCCTACACCAACTGTACGTGCCTTATATACTCTGCTTTCTGCTCTTTACCTCTTTCTCTCTGCCTTTCTGCATGTCCCAGGAATGTATATGCAGTTCAATAGCAACTCCAGGTCTGCCATGCTCAGGGGCCCACTGGGGGTATACCCGGCTCCCCAGTGGGCTAGTCCGAGTCTGTATCTATATATCGCCGTAATTCCCTCCACTCACATATTCGGCTCCCCGTGCCCTTTTTCCTCCTCTCTGGTTGAAACAGACTTGTCCCGGCCACTTTTATCACTCGTTCTACGTTCAGGTCTGTAGAAAAACACTTTTTGCATTCTTCAGGTGTCAGAAGCAGAGAGAGAGCTCTCCAAGGTCAAAATGCGCAATCATTTTCTGGAGCAGGAGAACACGCTTCTTAAACAGGAAGCGGAGACCAAGCAGGTGGGGACTGTCTTTTTTTTTTCTTATTTTGTAATTTGATTTATTGTATTACCAGAGGAGTAACCGAGTAACGGTGGACTTGAGACAGTTACTGAGGAGTCTGTTTTAGGTAATTTTCGTCTTCCCCCATGAAACAAAAATTTGGGGGCGTCGTTTCTTCATAATGATTTTCTAGGAGGATTAACAGAGGACCCTCACAACAAAGATCTAAGGCCCCATTCATATGTTTTCGCTGCCTGGTCATAGTATTGGTCAGGATACCATTGCAGCGGTGGAGCCGTTGACTTGTAGTGGGCAAATGTCCTTCTTGGACTACATTTGCACTACTTTAGTGACGTGTCCAGTTTATCCACAGAACACAAAAATGTGATCAACCAGTACAAGTCAATGGCTCCATCGCCGGCCATCACCATATTCATCCAGATTAAATTTTTTTTACGGCATCCCGACGAATGCCACAAATGAGTGGTGTAAATGGGGCCTAATCTCACATTGGGGGTGTCCTTGTACAGTCTGACATTGTCCAAGCAGTGCTGAAAGTCAGTGTGGGACACACCCATTTGAAAACTGAAATGGTAACACCCATGTGACAGATTTGAGTAATACATTTCTGGAAGGGGTAACACAGGCACAGCACAGAGTTATAGGAGAAGATGCTCCAGAATTATTTCACTAAAGGCTTAAAGGGGTTGTCTCACTACATTGATTCCTCTTACCTCAGTCCTGTTTTCTTGGTTTCATTTCAAATTCAGGGGTGTCATTTACTGACTTCCTCTAGGCTGCAGTAGAAGCCAGGTCTGTAGCTATAGCAACCAGTGCTGGCAGCCTATCAGGAGAGATTGAACAGGTCTGTAGCTATAGCAACCAGCGCTGGCAGCCTATCAGGAGAGATCAAACAGGTCTGCAGCTATAGTGACCTGAGGAGTTGATGCAGCCCATACAAGAGGGGAGATCTCAGAATAGGTAGGACACTGTTAATGGACACATATTGCACAGTGACTTGTTTTTGCAAGATCTTTAACATAAAAAGCAGCAATCCTTGTAGTGAGACAACCCTTTTAAGTAAAACAGACCTGTCAGGAGATGTCACAGGTCTTGTTAAAAGGGCTTTGTGAGATAAGAAAGTCACTGCGCTTGCCACAAATGGCACCGCTCTTGTCTGTAGGTTGTTTCTGGTATTGCAGCTTAGCTCCATTTCCTCACATGTAGTCATTGGACAAGATGGATGCTGTTTCCGAGGTCTAAAAGGCCTGGTTTTGGGCATAATTTCCTCTTACCACCAGAAAAAGTGTGGGAACAAGGTTGTCCCGTCCTATCTGGTTTTGGATCTGTTGATGATAGATCCACAGTAAATATCACTGGACACAGCCAACTCCTGTCATTGTTAGTAAAGGAGTTGTGAAAAGGTCCTCATGGTGTAGAGCACAGGTATCCTACTTGAGGCCCACAACGTCATTCTATGTGGCCCATGAGGACAGTGATGGACAAGGTCATGAAGCATAAGATATTCCCCAGAGGGCTCAGCCAGCAGTTGGCAGAGTTTCCGATGCCAAGTGCAGGGAGCAGGCGCCATCTTTGATTTGGAGCTTTGGCATGCACCTCCACATGGCTCAGCAACTAATTGGTGATTGCACAGCTATGATAGCCCTCGCCAGGCACCCTAGTCACTCTGAGGGCAACCATAATGCTAATGTAGCCCTTAGTAGTAATGAGTTTGCCCCTCTGGCGTAGAGTTAGGGCATGCATGCTCACTATGTATGACAGGGACTGTGTAAAGAAGTGTATTGTGAATTATTGTCCGCAGCTCTTGAACAACTCGGAGGGGACCAAGCTGAGAAGTGAAATCTCACTCGTACAGAAGAAGAATGAAAAACTGGTGAAAGAAAAGGAAGCTCTGGGAGAAGAACTGAACAGATCTGTGGCCAAGGTACTGCAGAGAAGGAGATCAGATATTGGGCTTCGTATGTACCGGGAAAATTCCTGCGCTCCAGAATAGAAAAGATGAATTGGACAAAACCAGATTAGAAGAATGAGAGGAAAAGAAATTAGAGAACCTGTCACATAGTTTTTGCCCTCCTGGCTGAGGACAGAATAAGCTAGTGTCGGGCATGCTGTTTCTAGTGCTGTGTCCCTTATTCTGTTAGATGCTGGACTTTTTGTGTACCGTATTTAATGCTCAAATCTGCAGTTTTCAGCCAGAAGAGTCATTCGAAGAGTCCTTCAGAGTGTGTTTTTTTAAAAAAAAACCGCCCACCTGAGGCTAGCCCCGCCCACCTCAACTGACTAAACCTATTACTTTGAATAGGTAGAAACATGTGAATAACTGCCAGTGGGCAGAGCTAGCCTTTGGTGGGTGGAGCTAACACCTGCTCATGAATAAGATTTGAGGGGTAAATGCTCTAAAACTGCAGCACCTTACAGAATAAGGGACACAGCGCTGGAAACAGCAGGTCTGACACTAGCTTGTGCTGCCCTCAGCAAGGGGGGCACAACCTATGTGACAGGTTCCCTTTAAGAAATTACTCTGATTAAAGCAAACCCATAACTTCCCCTGATATGTCTGTATTACTGTACTGTAGATTTCTATTACTAATATTTGGGGTTGCAATACCCTTTCCACCAGCACCTATTCATTACCAAGTGCTGTTCATACATATTATGTACCTATATCTGACACTGCAAAATGTAGTGTGAACAGAGCCCAAGGCGACGTTCATATGGCTGTAATACAGACGTATCTCAGAGTCCATAATGCAATGCTAATGCCCTGCTTATCCTGAGATCCTACTGAATGGGATTCAGCTCATAGTAGGATTCTGTAATCTGTCATTAGAGCCGCTGGAGACTTGGATACTAGTTGTCATATGGAGGCAAAAATGTTCTGTATTACAACCGTGTCAAAGGGACCTATGACCAGGGCTGTAACACTACTTTTGCTTGTGGTAGAATAGATAGGTCCTGCGACCATTGTAAAGTTTCCAGTCCTGTTAAAATGATGATACAACTGTACCCGTCCGAAACATTGAGGTGGCAATGGGTGTATGGCGGCCGGTTTGGCATCACAGGGGTTGTATTGTTAGTTTTCTCCGCTCTATACTTTTGTCTCTTCTCTATGTTTTCGCAGTCTGCTAAAGTAGGTTTCTTGGAGAATAAAATAGAAAGTCTAAAGCAGGAACAGAAGACATGGGAGCAGCAGTCGCTTTCTCTAAAATCTCAGGTCGCCTCATCTCAGGAGAAGGTGAGTACAAGCTGGTGTCGCTCTGCACTGTGTAGTAAGATGGGTCATTAAAACTTTGGAAGACGCGGCACCCCTGTGGTCATGGGCTTTGCTTGGTACTGCAGCTCAGCCCTATTCACTGACAATACCAAGCACATCCCATGGACAAGGGTGGTGCTCAGAGGCGTAACTTGAAAGTCTTGGGCCCTTGTGCAAAAAGTGAAATGGGGCCCCCCAGTTACCATGTACCATTTACAATACTAGTGTTTTTTTATGTGGCAGAAGGGTTTTTGGGCCCCTCAGGCTGCAGGGCCCAGTAGCGACTGTTACCTCTGCTCCCCCTGTAGCTATGCCCCTGCTCAGCCCTATTCACTGGCAATATCAAGCACATCCCATGGACAAGGGTGGTGCTCAGAGGCGTAACTTAAAGCTCCTGGACCCTAGTGCAAAAAGTGAAATGGGGCCCCCCAGTTACCATTTGCTATTCAAAATGCTTGTGTCCCCATTATGTGGCAGAATGGCCTTTGGGCCCCCCCGAGGCTGCAGCACCCGGTAGCGACTTCTACCTCTGTACCCCCTATAGCTAGGTCCCTGGTGGTGTTTTTCCTGGAAAGTAATCTGGTCATGTAACCCTTTTATTGCTTTCAGATTCATAGCTTGGAGGAGAACCTGCAGAGTGTCGGCCTCCAAATGGCTCGCATCAAGTCCGATCTCCGGGTCGCACAGCAAGAGAAGGAGTCTTTAAAGCAAGAAGTCATGTCCTTACACAAACAGCTGCAAAACACGAATGCTAAGGTAAGAGTAGCCGTATACAGCCATAGTGTAAGGGCAAGAAATCTATTTTAATTTACAGATTTAATCTAATTAAACTATTTGAGTCACTGTGTACATACATTACTTATCCTGTACTGATCCTGAGTTACATCCTGTATTATACTCCAGAGCTGCACTCACTATTCTGCTGGTGCAGTCACTGTGTACATACATTACTTATCCTGTACTGATACTGAGTTACATCCTGTATTATCCTCCAGAGCTGCACTCACTATTCTGCTGGTGCAGTCACTGTACATACATTACTTATCCTGTACTGATCCTGAGTTACATCTTGTATTATCCTCCAGAGCTGCACTCACTATTCTGCTGGTGCAGTCACTGTGTACATACATTACTTATCTATACTGATCCAGAGTTACATCCAGTAAAATACTCCAGAGCTGCACACACTATTCTGCTGGTGCAATCACTGTGTACATACATTACTTATCCTGTACTGATACTGAGTTACATCCTGTATTATCCTCCAGAGCTGCACTCACTATTCTGCTGGTGCAGTCACTGTACATACATTACTTATCCTGTACTGATCCTGAGTTACATCCTGTATTATACTCCAGAGCTGCACTCACTATTCTGCTGGTGCAGTCACTGTACATACATTACTTATCCTGTATTATCCTCCAGAGCTGCACTCACTATTCTGCTGGTGCAGTCACTGTGTATATACATTACTTATCCTGTACAGATCCTGAGTTACAACCTGGATTATACTCCAGAGTTGCATTCACTATTCAACTCGGGCAGACAAAGAATAATAGGATCTTTCTTTTTGCCCCCTTTCTTTTTTGTGTCCCTCTGTATAGATGCAGGTTCTGGAAATGGCTGTGCACTCCTCAGGGCTACAGAACCAGCACAAGAAGCAGTACTGGGATGACCTGGAGCGGCTCATGGGGCAGGAGCAGCATCTTCTAAGACAAGAGAATGAACGACTTCAGAGAGATGTCCAGAATACAAAAACTGATCTGGCACAAAGCAGAGAAAAGGTAGAATGTGAAAGACGCGATATGTTTTATGCCAGGGACTCCCACTCCCAACCTCCTTCCAGTCACATGAACCCATGGGACCCCCACCTTCTCCTCAACCTCCTTCCATTCACATAAACCCATGGGACCCCCACCATCTCCTCAACCTCCTTCCAGTCACATGAACCCATGGGACCCCCACCTTCTCCTCAACCTCCTTCCAGTCACATTAACCCATGGGACCCCCACCTTGTCCTCAACCTCCTTCCAATCACATGAACCCATGGGACCCCACCTCATTCCTCAACCTCCTTCAGTCACATGAAACCCCTGGGACCCCACCTTCTCCTCCACCCCCTTCCAGTCACATGAACCCATGGGACCCCCACCTTCTCCTCAACCTCCTTCCAGTCACATGAACCCATGGGAACCCCACCTCATCCTCAACCTCCTTCCAGTCACATGAACCCATGGGACCCCCACCTTTTCCTCAAACCTCCTTCAGTCACATGAACCCTGGGACCCCCACCTTTTCCTCAACCTCCTTCCAGTCACATGAACCCATGGGACCCCCACCTTTTCCTCAACCTCCTTCCAGTCACATGAACCCATGGGACCCCCACCGTCTCCTCAACCGCCTTCCAGTCACATGAACCCATGGGAACCCCACCTTCTCCTCAACCTCCTTCCATTCACATGAACCCATGGGACCCCCACCTCCTCCTCAACCTCCTTCCAGTCACATGAACCCATGGGACCCCCACCTCAACCTCCTTACACTCACATGAACCCATGGGACCCCCACCTCATCCTCAACCTCCTTCCAGTCACATGAACCCAAGGGACCCCCACCTCAACCTCCTTCCAATCACATGAACCCATGGGACCCCCACCTCATCCTCAACCTCCTTCCAGTCACATGAACCCATGGGACCTCCACCTCATCCTCCTTCCAGTCACATTAACCCATTGGACCCCCACCACAACCTCCTACCACTCACATGAACCCCTGGGACCCCCCCCTCAACCTCTTTCCAGTCACATGAACCCATGGGACCCCCAACTCATCCTCAACCTCCTACCAGTCACATGAACCCATGGGACCCCCAACTCATCCTCAACCTCCTTCCAGTCACATGAACCCATGGGACCACCACCACATACACAACCACAATCCAGACACAAGAACCCATGGGACCGCCACCTCATCCTCAACCTCCTTCCGGTCACATGAACCCATGGGACCCTCACCTCATCCTCAACCTCCTTCAGGTCACATGAACCCATGGGACCCCCACCTCATCCTCAACCTCCTTCAGGTCACATGAACCCATGGGACCCCCACCTGCTCCTCAACCTCCTTCCATTCACATGAACCCATTGGACCCCCACCTCATCCTCAACCTCCTTCCAGTCACATGAACCCATGGTTGGTCAAGTCACTTCCTCCCACAAAATAAAAAGCACATCTAGTGCTGAAATACTCTGTGCTGCTGCAGAACAATCCTTCCAGCATGAATGATGTGCCTATGGTTGGAATCCCCCTTCCCCGTCCTGAACTTACTCGAACATTAAGGGTTGACGTATCTTGCACGGTCGTTCCGGCAGCTGGATTCCACCATCCTATCGCTGACACATCAGAAGCAGCAGAGCCAGTCCAGCAGGGTAAAAGCCTGGAGCAGGAGAAGTCAAGTCTTAAGAGGGAATGTGACCAGCTCCAGAAAGAACTCCTATCTGCAAACAGGAAGGTTGGTCTAATTATCTGAATAGCAAAGGTTAAAGGGGCACTCTCACCGCATTGATTTAGCTTTAAACATGTAGGTAAAGGTAAATGGAGACTATTACCTAATACATTGCTGTTCTGATTTTGCTTCCCTATTGAATTAGAGTGGTTCTCATCTCCTGCTTGTCTACATAAGCTTCCATAGGTTACTGACCACCCCTCCCTTCTCTAGCAGTGGCTGGGGTGATGATATCTGCCAATGTCCCTTAAACAGGCTCCACTAGGAATAGCAGAGCTAAAATGTAAGTCATTCGCTGTAGAACCGCCCACAGCCTGACCAGGAAGTGGGAGCCTGAACCAGTAGAACCGACCACAGCCAGAACAGGAAGGAGGAGCCAGAGACGGTAGTACAGCCAACAGCCTAATCGAGAAGTAGGAGCGGGAAGCTGTAGAACTGCCCACAGCCTGAACAGTTGTTGGGAGCCTGATGCTATAGATCCGCCCACAGCCTGAACAGTTGTTGGGACCCTGACGCTGTAGAACCGCCCACAGCCTGACCCGGAAGTGGGAGCCTGACACTGTAGAACCGCCCACAGCCTGACCCGGAAGTGGGAGCCTGACACTGTAGAACCGCCCACAGCCTGACCCGGAAGTGGGAGCCTGACACTGTAGAACCGCCCACAGCCTGACCCGGAAGTGGGAGCCGGACACTGTAGAACCGCCCACAGCCTGACCCGGAAGTGAGAGCCGGACACTGTAGAACCGCCCACAGCCTGACCCGGAAGTGGGAGCCGGACACTGTAGAACCGCCCACAGCCTGACCCGGAAAGTGGGAGCCGACACTGTAGAACCGCCCACCGCCTGACCCTGAAGTGGGAGCCGGACACTGTAGAACCGCCCACAGCCTGACCCGGAAGTGGGAGCCGGACACTGTAGAACCGCCCACAGCCTGACCCGGAAGTGGGAGCCGGACACTGTAGAACCACCCACAGCCTGACCCGGAAGTGGGAGCCGGACACTGTAGAACCACCCACAGCCTGACCCGGAAGTGGGAGCCGGACACTGTAGAACCACCCACAGCCTGACCCGGAAGTGGGAGCCGGACACTGTAGAACCACCCACAGCCTGACCCGGAAGTGGGAGCCGGACACTGTAGAACCACCCACAGCTCTCAACAGGAGTTGGGAGTCTGAAGCTGTAGAGCCGCCCCGAGCCGTAACAGGAATTGCGAGTCACACTCTGTAGAACCGCCCCCAGTCTGAACAGAAAGTGGGAGTCAAACTGTAGAACCTCCCACAGCCTGACCAGGAAGTGGAGTCTGAAACTGGCTGTGAAGAGCAGGCTCAGTGGAACAGGCGTGATGAGAAAACCCTTTACAGCCCCATTTTAATGGTGCAGCAGCACTAAAATATAAACGGCACTAATGATATAACTTAAGTCTGTTTGGAAGTGTTTTGTCTCGCTACAGTCGGCCTCTTCCTTTACTGATCGATTATCAGTGCAAATCGAAGAGATGTAAAAGAAAGTAACAGCACCCCAGCTGCCCACACATTATGTGATTGCAGCTCAGCCCTATTCACCGAGCTGCAGTACCAGACATAACCTGTAGAATGATGTGGCAAAACCTTTAGAAGTCATTTAAAGGCGTTGTCTCACCACACTGATTCATCTTACCTCAGTCCTGTTTTCTTGGTTTCACTTTGAATTCATGGGCATGTTTACTGGCTTCTACTAGGCTGCAGTAGAAGCCAGGTCTGTAGCTACAGCAACCAGTGCTGGCAGCCTATCAGGAGAGATCAAACAGGTCTGTAGCTATAGCGACCAGTGCTGGCAGCCTATCAGGAGAGATCAAACAGGTCTGTAGCTATAGACAACCAGGCGCTGGCAAGCCTTCAGGAGGATCAAAACAGGTCTGTAGCTATAGCGACCAGCGCTGGCAGCCTATCAGGAAGAGTCAAACAGGTCGTGTAGCTATAGCGACCAGTGCTGGCAGCCTTTCAGGAGAGATAAAACAGGTCTGTAGCTATAGCGACCAGTGCTGGCAGCCTATCAGGAGAGAGCAAACAGGTCTGTAGCTATAGTGACCAGTGCTGGCAGCCTATCAGGAGAGATCAAACAGGTCTGTAGCTATAGTGACCTGAGGAGCTGATGCAGCCTATACAAGAGGGGATATCTAGGAACAGGTAGGACACTGGTAATTGACACATATTGCAGAGGAACTTGTTTTTGCAAGATCTTTAACATAAAAAGCAGCAATCATTGTAGTGAGACAACCCTTTAAGTAACCACCTTTACTAGTCGTTACCTAAAAAGAAGAGTAATACCAGAGGCGATACAGGTTTTGTTAAATCTGCTCACGAGTCCCTGATGCCGTGTTTTCACAGGTCAGTCAGCTGAGCGCTCTCGAACGGGATTTGGAAGCCATCAAGGCTGAAAATGAAGCCTTGCGAGCAAAACCGGGAAAGTTTGACGATCCATTCATGGAAGTAAGTGTGAAAGGTTTGAACCTTTCAGTAGATTTGTGCAAAGATGAGCTAAAAAAAGGGGGGTAACTTGTAATGTTTTTATCCAGAATATTAAAAGGGCTTTGACATAATGCAAAATACCATTTTGAGGTCGGCTTATAGCGAGCTGTCCTTATAGAAGGGGAAGATGGCTGCTCTATATTCAAAACGGCGAAGGAGAGCTGCGCATGCGTGGCCATCGTCCTGTTCTACCGTGAATGGGGTAGAACTGCGCATGGCCATCGCCCTGTTCTACCGTGAATGGGGTTGAGCTGCGTATGCGCAGCCATCTCCCTGTTCTGCCGTGAATCGTGTAGAGCTGCACATGCGCAGCAGCTTCCCTGTTCTACTGTGAATGGGGTAGAACTGCGCACGCGCAGCCATCTCCATGTTCTACCGTGAATGGGGTAAAGCTGCGCATGTGCGGCCTTCTCCCTGTTCTACCGTGAATGGGGTAGAGCTGCGAACACCCAGGCATCTCCCTGTTCTACCGTGAATGGGGTAGAACTGCGCATGTGCAGCCATTTCCCTGTTCTACCGTGAATGGGGCAGAACTGCGCATGCGCGCCCATCTCCTTATTCTACTGTGAATGGGGTAGAACTGCGCACGCGTGGCCTTCTCCCTGTTCTACTGTGAATGGGGTAGAGCTGCGCATGCGCGGCCATCTCCCTATTCTACCGTGAATGGGGTAAAGCTGCGCACGCACTGCCATCTCCCTGTTCTACCGTCAGTGGGATAGAGCTGCGTATGTGCGGTCATCTCCCTGTTCTACTGTGAATGGGCTGGTGCTGCGCACACGCAGCCGTCTCCCTGTTCTCCCTTAGCTTACTATACTTTTTTTGGCAAAACCCCTTTAATTGGATACGTGATTCTCATTGGCCATAGTAGGTTTTTGACTTTCCTGCCTTGACAGCCGTCGCCCATGAGCATAGGTAACTCTGCGATTATTCAACTTTTTAACCTTATTTACAAACTCAGGTGGTACTCCTTGGGCATGGTCATGTCTGGTACCAATTTGATCACCGTAATCTATCGAATAAGTCACTGATAGGCAACTACTGCCACCAGCCCCACTTTTTGTCTGCAAGGTTGCCAGGGGCTCCGGGGGTTTGCTGATTTCACCCATGTGCTCTCCCACCAAGTTCACCTTTGTGCACTCCCGCAGACTTATTATATGCCCGATACCAGTCAGATCACTCTTTTTGTAAAAAAAAAAAAAAAAATTTTGTTTTAAAAATGTTAATTTTTGTTGTCTTCCTTACAGTCATATGGGAGAATATGACAGATCTCATATTTTGCTTGTCTGTTGTCCTTTACCTTGTGTTTAGACCTCAGGAAATCTCAGAGATGGGGGCAGTTCTGATTCTGAGATCTATGGTAAAGTTATCCGAGTGCTTTGCTTCATTGCATGACCGTGGCCATTTTGTCTTCCATCCTGTATAGAATCCATTCGTTATTTCAAGGCCTAGATGGAAATGTATATTGACTTACACACAAGTTATGCATCAATAGGGAGAATGGGACTGGCCCACCAAACAGCTGAGGGGTCCTCTACTGGGCTCTGTAATGGCACCTAACAAAAAAGAGGTGCAGAAGAAAAAAAACTGAATCCGAGGACCACTCAATTATAGATCACTTGCTTCCTATAGGTCTGTAGAAACTATCCCCTATGAGTCTAACTTAGAGAACGATTGCAGACACGCCACCTCTTTAAATCTCCGTGGTCCCCACAAGTTCCATACTGATCAGAAAGCTCTTAAAGGGGTTGTCTCACTACAGGGATTGCTGCTTTTTATATAAAAAAACTTGCAAAAACAAGTCACTTGGCAATATGTGTCCATTAACAATGTCCTACCTATTCCTAGATATCCCCTCTTATATGGGCTGCATCAGCTCCTCAGGTCGCTATAACTACAGACCTGTTCAATTATTATTATTTTAAAGCGCCATTGATTCCAGGGCGCTGTACATTCGAGGGGGTTACATACATAACATAAGTCAAACGAGTACAGTGATAAGGGATAATGACAATTGGCACGACAGAGGGAGAGAGGGCCCCTTTACCCGCAAGGGCTTACAATCTACAAGGAGGGGGAAAGAGACGGGAGGTGAGGGGCAGACATGTATGTGGAGGGTGTAGTGACAAGTTTAGTGTAGGTTATAGGCAAGCCTGAGAA
Source organism: Phyllomedusa bahiana (assembly GCA_025379985.1). Lineage (NCBI taxonomy): Eukaryota > Metazoa > Chordata > Amphibia > Anura > Hylidae > Phyllomedusa > Phyllomedusa bahiana. Next base: position 238,964 of record JAODAL010000075.1, on the reverse strand, counting down.
ATGGTTTTCAGGTTGCTTTTAAGCTGGTGAGAGTGGAGGAGAATTTGATGTGTTGGGGCAGTGAGTTCCAGAGTGTGGGTGAAGCACGGGAGAAGTCTTGGAGACGGTTGGAGACGGTTGTGTGAGGAGCTGATAAGGGGAGAGCGAGGAGAAGGTCCTGTGAGAGCGCAGGTTGCGTGAGGGGAGTTTATTTGGAAATAGGGCAGAGATTATGGAGGGGAAAAGGTCATGGAGAGCCTTGTAGGTCGGGGTAGTAACTTGAACTGGATTCGCTGGGCATTGGGAAGCCAGTGAAGGGATTGGCAGAGGGGAGAGGCAGAGGAGTAGCGAGGAGAGAGGTGATAAGAGGGCAGAAAGGTTAAGGAGGATTGGGGGGGGAGCAAGGGTGCTAGATGGGAGGCCACAGAGAAGGATGTTGCAGTAGTCTAGGCGGGAGATGACAAAGGCATGGACCAGCATTTTTGTAGTGTCATAGTGTCATAGCCTCCCAGCTAGCACCCTCGCTCCCCTCCAATCCATCCTTAACTCTGCTGCCCGTCTTATCCACCTCCCTCCTCGCTACTACTCTGCCTCTCCCCTCTGCCAAACCCTTTTACTTGGTTCCCCTTTCCCAGCCAATTCATTTCATGCTACTAACCATGACCTACAAGGCTCTCCCTGACCTCTCCCCTCCATAATCTCTGCCCTAATTTCCAAATATCTCCCCCCACGCACTCTCCGCTCCTCACAAGACCTTCTCCTCTGCTCTCCCCTTATCAGCTCTCACTCAAAACCGTCTCCAAGACTTCTCCCGTGCTTCACCCCCACTCTGGAAATCATGCCCCAAAAAACATCAGACTCTCCTCCACTTTCACCAGCTTCAAAAGCAACCCGAAAAACCCATTTCTTCAGGCTTGCCTATTAACCTACACTAACCTTGTCACTACTTCCTCCATTAGGGCATGTCTGCCCCTCCCTCCTGTCTCTTTCCCCCTACTTGTAGATTGTTTAAACCCTCGCGGGCAGGGTCCTCTCTCCCCCTGTCGTGCAATTGTCATTATCCCTTATCACTGTACTCGTTTGACTTATGTAATGTATGTAACCCCTCAATGTTTCAGCGCCCTGGAATCAATGGCGCTTTAAAATAAATAATAATAATAATAATAGTTGAGGAATGAGCGGATGCGAGAGATGTTTTTCAGGTGGAGGCGGCAGCAGAGGTGAGGGTTTGGATGTGCGGTTTGAAAGATAGAGCAGAGTCTAGGATTACCCCAAGGCAGCGGACTTGCGGGAACGGTGAGAGTGTAGAGCCGTTGACTGTAAGTACATGTCCCCATGGCAAGGGTTTTCAGCCGGTTTGCGGTTTTTCAGACCGCCTGAAAAACCGGCCGAAAATGAGCACAACGGGGCTCTATGCAAAACCTGTGCAGCAGTCCCCACTGCACAGGTTTTGCCATCTGACGGTTTGGTCACCGGCGGTCCGGCGGCAAAACATTGTAGAAGCACAATCTTCCGTCCGGTTTCCCGACGGAAGATGTGCTACTCAATGGGAGGGGGAAGGGCTCTTCTCCGCTCAACGCGGAGAAAAGCCGTCCCCCCCGCGGCCGTTGGGACGGCCGCAAAACAGGACAAATACCGACCGGCAAACCGGCCGGTTATTTGCCTGTGCAGTGGGAAAAGCACCCTAATAGAGAGATCAGGGCAGGGTAGATTTTGATGGGGGAAAGATGGGGAGTTCTGTTTTCTCCACATTTAGTTTTAGGAGACGTGATGAGAAAAGGGAAATGGACGACAACAGTCAGGGACCGGGAGATAGAGAATGACATCGGCCGAGATTAGAGTTGGTATCATCAGCAAACAGGTGGTATAAAAGCCATGGGGGCTAACTGCCCGGGCCCAAGGGTGTAGATAGAGAAGATTTGGGGCCCCCAGGACTGACCCCGGGGGGAACCCCAAACAAGAGAGGCCGGGAGGAGGAGGTGGAGCGAGAAGAGAGATTCTGAAAGTCGGTGTGGGGTACGGGGAGATCCAGGAAAGAGCCAAAGTCTGTGATGCCGAGGGGGGAGGGGTTTTGTAGAGGGGGGAATGGTCGACAGTGTCAAAGGCAGAGGACAGGTCTAAGAGGAGGAGCACAGAGTAGTGACATGAGGTTTTTTGCATTTCTAATCATTATGACTTTGGTAGGGGGGTTTTCGGTGAGGGGTTTGGGGGTCGAAAACCAATTGTAGGGGGTAAAGAAAGAGTGGGGGAGAGATGGGGGGACAGCGAAGATAGACGTGCTGCTCGAGGAGTTTGGAAGCAAAAGGGAGCAGGAGAGGGGATAGTTGGACTGAAGAGGGGTAAAGGGGTTTTTTTTTTTTAGGATTGGAGTGATAGTAGCATTTTTAAAAAGGGCAAAGGGGAAGATGCCAGAGGTTTTTGAAGTTGAAAGAGGGGTGAGGGCGGGGAAAAAGCCTGAGGTTTGGGGATGGGGGGAAAGGCAGTGGGCAAGACAAACAGTTGTGGGGTTGGTTTTGGACAAAAAGGAGGAGGCTTGTCATGAGTGACCGGGGGGAAACAATTTAAAGGGGGAAGAGCAGGTTGCAAGGGGGGGGAGGGATTGGGGGACTGCGGGCTAAAGCTTTCTCTGAGAGGTTGATCTTCTGGGGGAAGTGAATGGCAAATCATCTGCTGAAAGGAGGTAGGGGGAGGGGGTTGGGGTGGACGGAGAAGAGATTTTTGAAAAAATTGTCTGGGTTGTGGGAAGGGGGGATATGATGGAGATAGCCTGTTGGCTGAGGCAGTGCGGACTTAAAAGTCTGCAGTGGTGTTTGTATAAGGCAAAATCACGGTGGGGCGAGTTTTCTTCCACGGCGTTCTGCAATTCTGGGAAACTCGCCCCCCCCAGTGTTTGGTAGATCTGTGTGCCCGGGGGTTTTCTTTTTATTTTTTGGGTTCTGTTTGTGTGGAGGAGCGACTGGTCAAAGGGGGGTGACGTTGTTGGGTTTTAGAAAGTGGTGGCTGCGTCGGGCATTGAATGAGGAATAGTGGGGAAAAAGGTGAAGAGAGTCAGAGAGAGTGTAGGGGTTTGGGGTTTTTTGAATTTTCCTGCGGGGGGCGTACGGATAGAACAGGAGGAGCGTGGGGGGGAGATAGTGGGAAGGTAAGCAGGTTGTGGTCGGATAAGGGTGTGGAGAGTTAGAGAAGCAGATAGGGGGCAGAGGCAAGTGAAGATGAGTCCAGTGTGTGTCCATCTTTGTATGGCTCGAGGTCCATTGGGGGAAAGGGTTAAGAGGGCAGAGTGAAAGGAGTTTGTTTTGGAAGCAGAGTGGGGGGGGTCGATTGGGATGTTTTAAATCTCCATGATGATAGTGGGGATGTCAAATGGAAAGAAAAAATGGAAAGCCGGAAGCAAAGTGGTCAGAAAGGCATGGAGGGCCTGGGGGTCGGTAACAACAGCCACTTGGAGGTCGGAGGGGCGTAGATCGGAAGAGTGCACTCAAAAGGGGAAAAGGGGAGGAAGGAGAGGGAAGAGCGGGGGGCAGAGGGGGAGGTGTCAGACAGGAGGGGGCCGACACCTCCCCCATGCTTGTTACCCAGGACGAGGAGTGTGGGTAAAATTTGGGGGGCCGCTAAAAAAAAAGTGCGGCAGGGAGACAGTGAGAGGGGGGCACCAGGGTTTCAGTCAGGCCAAGGAGGAGTTTGTTGCTGGAGAAAATCATGAAAGTATAGAGTTTATTACATACAGACTGCGCATTCCAGAGGCTCCAAGGAAGGGGTTTGGGGGGACAGGGTCAGAGGATGTGTATCTGGTTTAAAGGGGTTAGCGGAATAGTAGTGGTAAATCTGTTCGGGGGAGGCGAGACTATGGTGGGCTCCACTAATTGATTTTTATCTCACCCATTGTTTTTTCTTTGGGTTTTATTTTTAATTTAGGGCGTGTTTACTGGCTTTTAATGCCCTTTTCTCGAAATAAAAAACAATGCTTTTTTTTTTTTTTTTTTTTTATGCAATTCAGAGTTTGGCTGCTTATGCTGATGTTTATGATGAAATTACTACAGTATTTTAATACATGTTCATTTTTTTGTTCAACAATAAATGTGAATTCTTGTTCATGGAGGAATAAGACTTCCCCTAAAAATAAGTCTTGGCTCATCTTTAGGAACAAAAATTAATATAAGACACTGTCTTATTTTCGGGGAAACACGGTAGGCTGCAGTAGAAGCCAGGTCTGTAGCTATAGCAACCATTGCTAGCAGCCTATCATGAGAGCTCAAACAGGTCTGTAGCTATAGCAACCTGAGGAGCTAATGCAGCCCATACAAGAGGGGATATCTAGGAATAGGTAGGACACTGTTAATGGACACATATTGCAAAGTGACTTGTTTTTGCAAGATCTTTAACATAAAAAGCAGCAATCCCTGTAGTGAGACAACCCCTTTAAGGCCCAGGGACTGACTCTGACCCGCTATGATACTTGAGAGCTTAGATAAAGTAAGCAGGGATAGACGCAGAATGACCGACTCTCTAGTTTCTATGGAGAATGCAGACAGCGCTTGGCAGATGTGGCAGCAGTAGCACACGGAGCAGGCGCCATCTTTCATCTGGAGCAGCGACTAGCACCTCTACACCACTCTGTTCATCAACTCGCAGGTGGTGGGACATCTCGGACAGCCCCACCAGCACACCGGCCACCTGACAAGGCTCTTCAGTCGTCCTATAATGTTCCAGGCCCTTGGTGAAAATTATTTTGACACCCCTTTAACAGGTTGTGACTCTCCATGGATTGGCTGACCGTCTCATGGAACACTTAAAGCCCCAGTCCTGGGCAGTTGACCCCCTCATCATCAATTTATTTTCTTGTTACTGACCATCAGAATGCCATATTGTTATGGTGTCCATTGCATGACTTGAGGAGTGCTGTGTTTCGTGTGTGGCCTGTTCAGAGCTGCATGTATGTACAATGTGGGTTTCTGCAGTGCATTAGTATATATTCGGTCATACTCCATCTGGACATCTTTGCATAGGACTACTGCAGACGCTGGTGAGCCTTAATGGGAGTCAGTCACACTGACCATGCTGTGTGATCTGCGAGGCCCATGTTATAGAGCAGGAGGAGCTGACAAGATTGATTAGTTTTTTCTGTGGGAAAATATTCAGTAGAACTTGTTATTCATTCATTTTAATTTCTGCTTATTCTTAGTTAAGAAGTCCAGTGGGCGGTCTTATCGGTAATTGACGGCCTGTTTCTTTTAAATTGAAATATTTTTAGTTAGAATTTTTTTAAAATAATTAGAATTAAAAGAGAAAAAAGACATTCCCAGCAAACATAAGCCATAAGTACCCCCTGACATGTGAGTGTGCAGAGAAGCTGTCAATCACGGATAAGACCGCCCACTGGACTCCTTAACTAAAAATAAGTAGAACTTCAAATGAATGAATTACTGAAGTTCTACTAAATCTTTCCTCAAAAAACTATATCAATCTGCTCAGCTCCTCCTGGTCTATAACATGGAGCCTGCAGACATGTACCCTAGGAATACCATCATCTGATGTGTCTAACTTGTTGACTGCTTCCTTTACAGATGCTGCACTCTTCCTCCAGTGCGAGCCATAGCCGCTCTCCGCTCCAGCAGCAAGCTTGTGCCACTAATCCACGGGAGCAATACCAGCAGCTCCAGATGGACAGACGAAACCAACAGCATCAGACAACAGCAGAAAACCGCAGCTCTGACAACAGCTCTCCACAGGTTAGTTCAGTCCGTGATGGTATTTGAATGTGTCGAAGGGCAGGGTACCCTTTCTCTGGTTATGCCAGCTCATATAGACCTCTGCTCATTCCATCATAGCATGCAGTCAACTCAATACAACTCCATTGGTGCATTTTATCCATCTATGTCTGTGAATTGCATCTAACCATGCATTAAATGCAGCAGAAGTCACTCCAGTGCCCATCACCCAAGCTTAAAGGAGTAGTAGTGCGTGTCCTCTGAAAGTAGTTGTTCTTGTAGATGTTTTTGTGCCGAATAAAACAAGCCATCTGCCATTTCTACATAATGCTTCATTCCAAAGCAATTCCATTTAAAAGGACAATTTTTGGGGGGTTGGAATTGGATTATATGAATGGTGGCGCTGTTGCTTTGCCATCAAGGGCAAAAAAGTGGTTAAATTGCATAGTGGTGAAAAAAGGTATTGCAGGTGTAATGAGCTTAAAAATGAAAACTTTTTATGGTAACCTAAAAATGGCAGATTCCTTGTTCTAATCATAGTACATCTTGTAGTTAATTGTACAGTATCTGATTAGATTTTTTGTGTTCTTTTATGCATACACATATACTTGCATGTATATTGCATTTTAGGCTATGTCTACACTGCATCAGAGAAAAAACGGCCCTTAAAGCGGCCGTTCTTTCTCTGATGCAGGACCGCGGCTTTTGTCACGCTTTGTGCAAAAGCCGCGGCCGCTTCTCGTTTTCCCGACGCCCCCTATACAATAGCATTGTATGGGAAGACGTCAAGAAGACGAGAGAAACCGGCGTTTTTATACGACATGTTGTATAATACGCCGCTGCCGAAAGACGGCAGAGAAAAGACGAGCTGTGTAGACAGCAACTCGTCTTTTCTATTGCCGGTCTATGGCACCACACTGACGATCGTATCTGCGGCGTTTTTTAAAAAACGAAAAGCGCCGGAGATACGATCGTAATCCTGTGCAGTGTGGACATAGCCTTACGCTCCTCTCAGATCCTTGTGTTTCTATATGTATCAGTCATTTTGTAACAAAAGAAGGAAAGACTTATGGAGCTCACCCAAAAATAGCTGGTCCGTGCCGGCAGTCCCAAGCAAATGTACACGCAAGTGGACACAGGTCCTAGGTTCACGACTAACCAGCCTTACAAATACTTTCCAAAAGAATGAACAAGGAACAGCGTTTCAAAAGCGGGCTGAATCTTTATAGTACTCTTCACATACAGATGATAAGAAAAAATGGAAAGGGAAACCTAGCAAACTCGTTTCGGACAGATCTCTGTTCTTGTTCACTGCAAGTGATCACTTGTTACATATATAGAACAAATTTTGTTTACTGTAGTGAACAAAGACAGAGGTCTGTCCGAAACGTGTTTGCTATGTTTACCTTTGTCCTTGTTCACAGCAGTGAACAAAGACAGAAGTCTGTCCGAAACGCGTTTGCTACGTTTCCCTTTCTATTTTTTATCACCTGTATGTGAAGACTACCATAAAGATTCAATCCACTTTTGAGACACTTGTCCTTCTTTGTTCTTTTGGACAGTAATTTTGCAATATTCCTACTCCTGAAACTGCAACCATAATCTGTTCCCATATCCAGGGGAGGTTCTGCTATGTTGTGTATTTTGTCGCCTCTCTATACTTCTAGACCATCAGTGGCTGTTGAGTTACGTTGATGCCACCAGAAGAGTTATATTCTCTACATTTGCTTTATCGCATTACCCAAATCAATTTCATATGGCTTAATACCTTCAACTAATGCCCCCTCCAATCCCACCACACACAAATTTGTTCGCTGTATGTAACAATTGATCACTTTCTCATCTGGGGTCCTTAGTTGGAAAGACTGCTGTATAGTCTTAAAGGGGCATCACATAGATAGCTGAACTGGGTACTGCATTTTCTCCTGCCCTTCAGTATGCCGAAGTAGTTAAAGATCCGCCCCTCCAGTCCTGTGTGACCCTAAGGGTATGTTCACACGGCTTATTGCGGCGCATATACGCCGTGTGTTTTGGCACCACGGGGGGACCGGCCCCATAGAAATGCATTGTCAGCGGCGCATAATCGCCGCTAACAATTGACAAGTCGCTTCTCTCCCCCGGGAGTACAATACGATTGTATAGTACATGCGGGGAGACGACGCATAATCCATAGCTCTCTATGAGAGCTATGAATTAACGTAATTGCAGCACGCATTTCGCCACATATAAAGTGTAATACGCGACCAAATACGTGGCAATTTAAGCCGTGTGAACATACCCTTAGATGACATTTAGGAACCAGTATATATTCATTGCATAGACGTCCCCATAGGCTTCTGCATGGCTCCATGTACTGCTGTCTGTATTGTATGTATTTGTCACCCTGCTTAACTAGTAGTTGCTCGTTTTTGTAGTTTGTGTAACCTTTGTCTCTATTAACAGTTCTAGGAGTCCTCTTCTACCAAAGTTGTCAACTTACAAAGTTACTTAAAGTAAAACTCCACTTTCATGAAGCTCAAGAATATACTGTTCTTAGCAGTAATATAATCAACAATTAAAGGGGTTGTTCAGTAGGGATTTGTTTTTAATTTTTTTATTCTCCTATAGTTCAGCACTTCTGTAATGTACTTTTCATTACATTTTTGTGGGCTTCCTGCAGTTCTACATCCAGTTGTTTCATGCCAGGAAGCTCAGTAGTTCTGTCTCTCCACACACAGGAAGCAACTCTGTGTCCAGCCCAGTAGATCAGGTGACCAATAGGGTGTGGCTTTTTTTGGGACAGACTTTTAAAACCACACCCCTTTTTGTTCATGCTCTGTTCCCAGTGCAACCTCTGTGATCAGGGCAGATTGTGTGATGCCCTGACGGCTGTCTGTCTAAAACTGTCACAGATTTTTTTTATAAAATGATACTAATATATATATATATATATATATATATATATATATATATATATATATATATATAATATGCGAATATGCTATATATTAAAAAAGTAAAAAAAACAAAAAAATTGCTTTAATTTTTCCCCCAATTTGGGGGTTTTTGGGGGGAAATTTTCTTAAATTTTTTTTTTTTGGGGGAAACACTTTTTTTTCTAAAATTTTGTTTTTTTTTTTTTTTTTTTTAACCCAAAGGGTTTTAATTTAATATTTTTTTTTAATTTTTAGTTTTTGCATATCTGCTATTAGGGAAAAAAAAAAAATTATGAAAGTTTTAAAAAAAAAGGCAAATTACCCCCAAAAAAAATTTCAGTATTAGGTTTTCCCCCCTTTAATAATTTGTTAAATTTAAAAAATTTTAAAGTGGAATTAATTTTTAAAAAATTAAAATTTAAAAAAAAGGGTTTTTTTTTTTTTTATTTTTTAAAAAATAATTTTGGGAAAGGAAACTTCCTAAACCCCACAAAAAATACACTGTCCAAAAAACCAAGGATCTTAAAATTTAATTTTAAAAAATAAAAAGTACGATTAAACAAAGGGGGAAAAAACCCCAAAAAAAAATTTTTCTTCAAGCTTTTCAGGCTTTTTAATGGGTTAAATTTTGAAACCAGACCAAAAAAAAGCCCGGTTTTAATTTTCCCAGTTTTTTTAGGTTGGGGCCCCAAAAAAGAAGCATTTTTTAAACACAGCTTCTTTTCCTTTAATTTAAAGGGGGGTTTTTAACACAAGTTTTGCTTTTTTTTTAAAAGGGGAATTTCAAAAAAAAGTCTTTTTGAAAAAGGGTTAAAAAAGGTCACCTTAATTTAGTTCCCCCTTTAGGGGCCTACATCCTGGGTTTCCAAGTTTGTTCAATCCTCATATAAGGTCCAGCCGGGTTCATTCAGAAAGTCCCACTTTCTATGCTCCAGAACTGGTTTTGATAGCTCAGACTGTTTGATTCCCTTTTTGGCGGGCAGCTGGTTGCAAATTTTAAGACTGGTTTACTGCGCCCAGTAAAAAGCCCGTGAACCGCCCCCGAATTCAAAAAGAAACCCAAAAAAAACAGGGCTGAGGTGGGGAAAACAATGTGTAGACAACCCCTTTAAGGAGCAGAAAATAGCTAACCAGTGGCTCAGCTGCCAGGTAGATTAGGAAAAACATGGCTGCTCTCTTCCATAAAATGGCATCACACTTGTGTGGTATTGCTGCTCCACCCCATGCACTTCAATGGAGCTGAGTTGCAGTACCTCACACCACCTATAACTAGGGGTGGTGCTATTCCTAGTAGAAAGCAGCCATGTTGTTCTAATCTTAAACAAGAACTTTGGCTTCCCCTTTTAGTGCGTTGTGCCCTATATCACATAGAAAAGACTTGGGCGAATGCTGCGGCTCATTTTGGTGAACGTACTTTTGGACTGAGGGCTTTTTTTTTTTAAATAAGGAAGTAGGGCCCGTATTAAACCCTTTGGAAGTTTTACATCCATTTAGGTGGGGGACTTTTGCTTTGCATGTCCGTGTGTGTTGTGCGGGCCCCTTACCCTTGAGGAGTCCGGTGATGAAAGCGAATTTGTTGTTTTTGTGTTTTTGCAACTTTGCCATAAAGTAAAAAAACTGGGATGAAAAGTACCAATGACGTTTCTCCCTTTGCCTTGTTCCGAAACGAGCGCTGATGCAGACCCCTTACAGAGAATTGGCCGCCTCTGGAAGTTCTTCTTCTAAGAGCACCTAAGTTTAAAAAACTCTAACCCCCTTTTCATAACTGGAAAGCCCTTGCGAGGGCCCGGCGCGCAGCTGCTTGGCTGTTCCTTCCTTTTTTTTTTTAAACCCTTTAAAGTATTAAAAAATTTTCCCCCCTCCCCTGCAAAAAGAGGCCGGCCATTTTGTCCCCCTGTAGGCGTGGGAGGCCATCTTGTCCGTTCACAGGTGATCCTTTTGGAATTTTGCATTTTTTCTCGTTTGCTTTTTTTTTGACCTATGGGTCTTGGTGAAAAGGGAGTCTGTGCCCTCGTGGGGGAGTCTAGGGTCCAAAAATGGCCGTCTCCCGAAAAGTTAAAATTTTTCCCCTAAAAAAAAAATCGCTGTAAAATGTCAAGTCTGAAAAAAGTTCTTTAAGCGAAATGAATTTTTTTTGCTTGAAATAAAGGGGTTTAATTTAACAGTGATTTTTTTTTTTTTTTTTTTTTGGGGGGGGGGGGGGTAAGTTTTTTTTTAAAAAAATTTTTGAATATGGGGTGTAGAGAATTGGACTTTTGTTGAAAAACTTCTCTAGCAGTGAGAATGTCCATGTTGCCCGTAGCATCCAACCAGGGCCCGCTTTCTTATGAATATGGGTTGACGGTGGTGTGGGCTCTGACTGGGGGGCTGGGGCCCCCTTTAATGGTGGGCTGTGGGCTCGACTGGTGGCTGTGGTGACGGGGGCTGTGGGGTCTGACTGGTGGCTGGGGCTCTGATGGTGGTGTGGGCCTGACTGGTGGCTTTGGGCTTTCCCCGACTGGTGGCTGGGTTGGGCTCTGGGCTGGTTTTTGGGTTGGGCTGATGGTGGCTTGGGCTCGATGGTGGTATGGGGCAACAAGACGTCCCTTTCCCGCTTGACGGTCTTCATACATAAGGTCCATTGTGTGTAAGATACCTTATTTAAGAGCAAATCATGGGTTCTGTGTAAAATTTTATGTATTTATACTATTTATTTGATCTGCTTTCCGTCCACTCGATATATTTATATTTTCTTCCTCCTTTTGTAAAATTTTTTGGACTTGAGGAAATGACCATTTTATACACGGCACCTGCAGATTTATCAGCCGCTTTCTACTGGAAATTTGTCGAGATTTGTAACATACTTTTGGAAGAAAAAAAAACACAGATGTTTTGATGCTGGGAAATAAAATTCTTTTACTTACAGTGAAGTTTTTCGAATTTTTATATGAATGAATGTGAACCTCGTCTGGTGTGTTAGGGGAGTGAGAAACAACTGAATTTCAGTGACGAGATTGACGATGTATTAAAATACAAAGGGAAAAAAATTTCTCTGAAGAAGAAGAAATAATCCACCAGAATTCCTTAATGGCCGCCCGCTGCCGTCAAGCTCTGGCTGACTAACTGGTTGGCTGACTGCTGCCACCTGGGGACAATGCAGAGACTGACTGGCCGACTAACCTACTGCCTGAATGCTGCTCCTGTGGCTGACTAACCAGTTGTCTGAATGCTACTGAGACTTACTGGCTGAATGTTGCCGCTCCAGGCTATTACTGTTAGTTGACTAACTGGGCGGCTGAATGCTTGAATGACTGGCTGACTGAATGTTGCTGCCACTGACTAGCTGAATGTTGGCGCCACGCTGCCACTGACTAGCTGAATGTTGCCGCCACGCTGCCACTGACTAGCTGAATGTTGCCGCCGCGCTGCCACTGACTAGCTGAATGTTGGCGCCACGCTGCCACTGACTAGCTGAATGTTGGAGCCGCGCTGCCACTGACTAGCTGAATGTTGGAGCCGCGCTGCCACTGACTAGCTGAATGTTGGCGCCGCGCTGCCACTGACTAGCTGAATGTTGGCGCCGCGCTGCCACTGACTAGCTGAATGTTGGCGCCGCGCTGCCACTGACTAGCTGAATGTTGCCGCCACGCTGCCACTGACCAGCTGAATGTTGGCGCCATGCTGCCACGCTGCCACTAGCTAGCTGAATGTTGCCGCCGCGCTGCCACTAGCTAGCTGAATGTTGGCGCTGCCACTGACTAGCTGAATGTTGGCGCTGCCACTGACTAGCTGAATGTTGGCGCTGCCACTGACTAGCTGAATGTTGGCGCCACGCTGCCACTGACTAGCTGAATGTTGGCGCCACGCTGCCACTGACTAGCTGAATGTTGCCGCCACGCTGCCACTGACTAGCTGAATATTGCCGCCACGCTGCCACTAGCTAGCTGAATGTTGGCGCCGCGCTGCCATTGACTAGCTGAATGTTGGCGCTGCCATTGACTAGCTGAATGTTGGCGCTGCCACTGACCAGCTGAATGTTGGCGCTGCCACTGACCAGCTGAATGTTGGCGCTGCCACTGACTAGCGGAATGTTGGCGCGGCGCTGCCACTGACTAGCTGAATGTTGGCGCCACGCTGCAACCGTCTCTGCCGTGGTGCAGCGAACAATTAGCTCAATATTTGGACTTGAGGAAATTACCATTTTAACTGCGACCAGTTAAAAAATTAATGTTGCCGCTGCCCTGCTGCCGCTACTCTCTAGCTGAATGTTGCCGCCGCTACTCTCTAGCTGAATGTTGCCGCTGCCACTCTCTAGCTGAATGTTGCCGCTGCGACTCTCTAGCTGAATGTTGCCGCCGCGCTGCTGCGACTGTCTAGCTCAGTGTTTCTCAACTCCAGTCCTCAGCGCCCACCAACAGGTCATGTTTTCAGGATCTCCCACAGGATGCACTGACAATAATTACATAACCTGTGCAACACTAAGGAGATCCTGAAAACATGACCTGTTGGTGGGTCTTGAGGACTGGAATTGAGAAACACTGTTCTAGCTGAATGTTGCCGCTGCGATGTGTCTAGCTGAATGTTGCCGCTGCGATGTGTCTGGCTGAATGTTGCCGCTGGCGTAGTCGCTTGTGTCTGGCTGAATGTTGCCGCTGCGATGTGTCTAGCTGAATGTTGCCGCCGCGATGTGTCTAGCTGAATGTTGCCGCCGCGATGTGTCTAGCTGGGGGTTGCCGCCGCGATGTGTCTAGCTGAATGTTGCCGCTGCGATGTGTCTAGCTGAATGTTGCCGCTGCGATGTGTCTAGCTGAATGTTGCCGCTGCGATGTGTCTAGCTGAATGTTGCCGCCGCGATGTGTCTAGCTGAATGTTGCCGCCGCCATGTGTCTAGCTGAATGTTGCCGCCGCCATGTGTCTAGCTGAATGTTGCCGCCGCCATGTGTCTAGCTGAATGTTGCCGCCGCCATGTGTCTAGCTGAATGTTGCCGCCGCGACGCTGCGACTGTCTAGCTGACGAAACTACTGATGGATGCTGTGACTGACTGACTCCCTTGCTGAATGCTGCTACAACTGGATGAATTGTGCTGTGAATGACTGGGTGACTAACCATGCTGTGACAAATTTGCTGCAACACTGCTGCTGACTAACCTACTGGTGTAATGCTGCTGCCACGACTAGCTGAATGCTGCTGCCACGTTGCATCTAACTAGCCTACTGAATTAATGCTACCATTATGCTGCAGCTGAATGCTGCTGCACCTGACTGGGTGGCTGAAAGCTGCTGCTATGTGGCAAATGAGTAATTGGCTGAATAATACCGTGAAAAAGCTAAAATAAACTTCATCATTACGGCCTACTACATGACCCTTCCAAGCAATGAAGCGGGTTAGAGACGTACAATTGCAGATTTGGGAAGAAGCGGATCTTGAGAACTTCACTGCAAGATGGTTGCTTTCGAAGGTCGGACCTGCAGGCGCGTTCTCCAGTCCTTCCAGTGGATCTAATAGAGCAGATTCCTCTGTGTAAGTGACCCTCCAGTTCTCATAGGCCCAGATGACCTGTATGACTGCTCACTGATCAGATTACAGCACCTTAGTACAGTGCGTGCCATGCGGGGGTGGGAATTGACCCTTCCAATGTTGTGTCTGTTAGGAGGGGCCGGATCAGCTGCTGCTGTGGATGGCGGGCCGCATGCTGGAAGTGGAGCAGAAGCTTAGGATTGTGAAAATGCTTCTGCAGGAGAAAGTGAATCAGCTGAAAGAACAAGTAAGGCTTTCCCTCCTGCTGTTTCTAAAGGTCGGTCTCGAGAGATAGGACAGATTGATAGACCGGGTTACCTGCTGTTTTTAGAAACCTTTTATTGGGGGGGGAGATAAGGAAACTGCAGAGAGACACAGACGCTACTGTAGGGGAGCAGGATCTCCTCCTCTGTGTGTGCAGTATATTGGAGACATTATAGCAGCTCATCTTCAATAAAGAGAGATGGGAGGAGGATCTCCTCCTCTGTATGTGCAGTCTATGGGAGACATCATAGCAGCTCATCTACCATAGAGAGATAGGGGAGCAGGATCTCCTCCTGTGTCTGCAGTGTATGGGAGACATCATAGCAGCTCATCTACTATAGTGATATAGGGGGCAGGATCTCCTCTTGTGTCTGCAGTGTATGGGAGACATCATAGCAGCTAGTCTGCTATAGTGATATAGTGGGAAGGATCTCCTCTTGTATCTGCAGTGTATGGTAGACATCATACCCTGTTTCCCCGAAAATAAGACAGTGTCTTATATTAATTTTTGCTCCTAAAGACAAGCTAAGACTTATTTTTAGGAGATGTTTTTTTTTCTTTGAACAATAATTCACATTTATTGTTGAATAAAACATAAACATGTATTAATATACTATAGTGATTTCATCAGAAACATCAGCATAAGCAGCCAAACTCTGAATTTCATAACTAAAAATGCACTATGTCTTATTTTCGGGGGTGTCTTATTTTTGGGGAAACAGGGTAGCAGCTAAACCTCTATAGAGAGATAGGGGAGCAGGATCTCCTCTGCATGTGTACAATGTATGAGAGACATCATAGCAGCTAATCTTCTATAGAAAGATACAGGGGCAGGATCTCCTTTTATATGTGTGTTTGTGTGTGTGTGTGTAGAGTGTACGGGAGACAACTTTGCAGCTAGTCTACTATAGAGAGATAGGGGCAGGATCTCCTCTTGTGTCTGCAGTGTATGGGAGACATCATAGCAGCTCATCTTCAATAGAGAGATACAGGGCAGGATCTCCTCTTGTATCTGCAGCATGTAGGAGACATCATAGCAGCTAATCTTCAATAGAGAGATAGGGGGCAGGATCTCCTCTTGTGCCTGCAGCATATAGGAATCGGAGGGATGCCGCAAACCTTGTATAGTAGGTTCAGCTGAATAGCAGGGTGCTTAAGGAAGGGCAACTAATCCTATGCAATCTTGTATAGAAACAAATCCCTTAGCACACCTTTTTCTTATGCAAATCAAGATAATATTTATTAAGGCAAGAGTAGATATCTCCAATAAAGTATCAATAATTAACAAACAAGGAATTGAAGTAATCCAGACTTTTCACAAAATATTTCGGCCAGATGGCCTTCCTCAGTTATGTCTGGTATGGCAAGAAGAAGGCGTGTAATTGGAGATACAATGTCAATTATTGATACGTTATTGGAGATATCTACCAATGCAGCCTATAGGAGACATCATCGCAGCTAGGCTCTGCCCCCACTAGGTCATGAAGAATTGTAAATTAAGATGGAGCATGCATTGGGGGAACCTAAAAAATGCCATATACAAAAGCAAGAAATATGGCTACTCCTCCTTTTCAAAGTTGTCTGCAGTAAAGTGGTTGGGACTGAGGGCCTGCAAGTTATTCGTTACCGTTGCATAGACTGACATTGGTGCTTATTCTAACCTCTTTCTCTGTGTCTTTCAGGTCTTCAGAAACACAAGAGCAGATGCGAAGATTAAGGATTTGTATGTGGAGAACTCTCAGCTGCTCAAGGCTCTGGAGATGAGCGAACAGCGGCAGCAGACAGCCGAGAAAAAGAACCACTTACTGGAGGAGAAGATCTCGGGACTGAGTAAAATTGTGAGAGACTTGACCCCTGCCGGCCTGGGTGCATCGCTCACGACACAGCGGAGGCCTTGACGAGAAAGTGAAACCTCATCATAACATGCAATACTCCAAACTGCATCAAGCGAGACAAGACTACTCTTACTGAATGTTTGAGCCCCATACCTGTCTTTTATAATACCAACATGGTACCTAACTCACTTAGTTTGTGCAACTACACCATTGAGGGGGTACAGGATTAGAAAAATGTTTATTCTCTTTTTCCTTTATGGCTATGTCTGCTAATGTAGCTCAATCCCCTTTAATTAAGCTGCAGTACCACATCCAGCCTGTTAACAACAGTGGCGCACAACAGCATCAGATCCTTCGCCCACTCCTGGACTACCCTGTAAGCAGTGCTGTAGTTCCATTTGACTAGAAACTTATCGTAACCTTCAATGGGTGCACTTTTCATAGTCCTCAATGGCGGCCGAAGCAGTTCGTTAAGGGTATGTTCATACGGCTTAATTGCGGGACGTACAGTATGGCCCGCAATTACGCCGGATCTTCGGGAGGCGCGCTGATGGATGCGTCCTCACACAAGGCGGGGAGTGCGGCGGCGCAACGGCCCATAGACTATCATTACTCACAGCGCTTTCGTATTGTATTGTACACCCGGGGAAAGGAGGCATAATCCATAGTTCTCTATGAGAACTACGGATTACCGTAATGATTGGGGTGCATTTCGCTCATATTAGAGCTCCAAATACGTGGCGACATCCGTCCCAAAATAAGCCGTGTGAACATACCCTCAGTTTTAAATGAGTTCTACCATTTACTTCCACCTCAGTCCTGTAGCGCTGACCTTAGAGCCTTTCTCCACACTGCTTTTTCCATTACCTTTTTACATCATGAAGGTTCACAAAATGGCTTCCTCTACTGCAAACACATTTCATGAACACCTGAGAGGCAGTAGACATCTGGCGCTGGTAAGCAGCCATATTTGTTCATTGCTGCAGGTGTTGCTCCATATCTACACAGACAAATTATTCTACGTTGGTTGCATATTTTCTTCAGCCCTGAATTTCATGGTCCACACCACACTGTCTAGGCAGAGACCTAAAATGTTCTGAGAACGTTTTACCCCTCTATAAAGGCCCAATTTAGCAAGTGTCCCATCTCGCTTCTTAGGCAGGAATCCCAATCTGATCCCAACCTACACATGACTCTTTAGGCGAGACTGGAGCCGGTTACTCTTCCCATCATCTCAACATATCGGAAAGGTGGCCATGTATGACTCTTTCACGGAGTCTGGAAACAGTGACTCAACCCATCACCACCACATATCGGAAAGTTGGTTTTGTTTGATTCTTTAACCATGCCGGAGTCTGATGACTCTTCCCATCTCCACCGCCTATGTGAAAAGTGACTCTCGTGACTCTTGAGCGGAGCCTGGAGCCTCTTCCCTTCCTGCCACCTCTATGAAAGGTGGTCATGTATGACTCATTCATGGAGTCTGAAAGCGATGACTCAGCCCATCACCACCACATATAGGAAAGGTGGTCTCATATGATGCTTTAATAGAGCCGGTGCCTCTTCCCATCACCACACCACATAGGAAAGGTGGTCTCATATGATGCTTTAATAGCGCCGGTGCCTCTTCCCATCACCACACCACATAGGAAAGGTGGTCCCACATGACTCTTTAATGGAGTTGGAAGCCATTGACTCTCTTTAGTAGAGAAACCCATGCCTAGCCACCATATCATGTGTTTTGAGGGTCAATAGGATCTTAGAATGGATATCGGGAGGCATAGGGAGTGGAGGCCTTCCAGGTCCCAAAGATTGTAAAGGAACCCATTCATTATAGGAACCAGTGCAATACCCCCTTTGTCCACCCCTAGCACTTGTCCTCTAGCTTTTGACATGACGTCTAAAGTCTATAAATCTCTTATTTTGATATCCTATCACTGCCGTACATATAGAATAATTACTGAATATTGGATATATTTTCATAACTTGTAGAATATCTACTTTTCCACCTAAATTAATCAGATTAATATGGCTGTGAAAAGATGGAGGACAGTCTGGTTCACATCTGGCTAGTAATCCTTGCCCCTTGGCTTCCTTCCAATTGGGGGGGTATTGCTGCCTAGAGCAGGGGTCCCCAACTCCAGTCCTCAAAGCCCACCAACAGGTCATGTTTTCTGCCTTTCCTTACCATTGCACAGGCGATTTGATTATGCTTCATAAGTGACTTAATTATTGTCAGTGCATTCTGTGGGAGATCTTGAAAATAAGACCTGTTGGTGGGGTGTGAGGATTGGAGTTGGGGAACACTGGCCTAGAGACAGCCACCTGAGTGATAGAAGGCAGGCCAGTTGCAAAGGAAGTGCTGCCTGTCAACCCCATTAGGACATTGGCTGTGAAGTAGTGAATCCTTGACTACCAGACTGTCATTCATAAGGCCGGATTCACACAACGTATAGCAAAGCCTACCTGTGCGCGGCACTCTATCCCTGCCGTTAAAACTACACACTGGCCAGCACGTACTTTCAACAGCACTCCAGCTCCGCTCCCACTCGCTTTCCCTGGCGCATAAGCGCCCGAAATAAGCTACATTACTACTTTTTATGGGCACGTAGAGTGCGCCGGGTAAACTGGCAGGTAATCCTAGCTGTCAATGAGTGCTATTTGACTATATGTATGGGAGGGTGATTGGGGCTATTAGACGATGCCAGGTGATCATACCCTTACTCTGTTTGAGACCAGGACCTGCAGTGTGGCCCTGGAGATTGGAAAAAGAAATTCAGCAGTGGTCACTTCATGCCATTTCCAGCTCTATTAATCAGATTTTCCTAAAAATATTTCAGAACCTTTAAAAACAAGTAATTTTGGGTTCTACGTGAATTTTTTTTTTTTTTTTTTTTTTTACATCAGACTGTGAATTGAATACTGCCTTGTTGCTATGGGTGTTGACTGTTGCCATGAACAACACCCATGCTTTTCTTCTTGCACTTATATGTATCCACTGCTGCCATTTCATTCTTAAAGGGAGTTTTCCAAGATTTTTTAAAATCTACCTGCGAGTGCTCTAAAATAAAAAATTAAACCATACTTGCCTCTCCCATTACCACTGTTCCGGCGCTGCTAAAACTAGCGTTCTCAACCCCCCCACTCCTCCAATCCTTAACTCAGGGGTCCCCAACTTCAGTCCTCAGGGCCCACCAACAGGTCATGTTTTCTGGCTCTCCTTAGTATTGCTCAGGTAATTTAATTGTCAGTGCATTCGGTGGGAGATACTGAAAACATGACCTGTTGGTGGGTCCTGAGGACTGGAGTTGGGGAACACTGCCCTAACTGATGAGCAGGGGGTAAGTAGAATTCATGGGGCCCATAGCAAAATGAGAGGGGCCCCTGACACCTGATAATAGATACTGAAACCAGAAGTATCTGTTATTTGAAGCTATCATTCATACCATTAGTATCAGACAGCTCCTATAGTACTTATAGATGGTAGAAAGCCACCAGTTGGTTATTCCCTATAAAAAGGTACAGTGATTTTGGACTTAAAGGGGTTTTCTCACTACAAAGATAAACAGAAAGGGACCATCAAGTGAAGTCCTCTTCTAAATACACAGATTTTAGTTATGAGATAACAGACATTTTATCTGCTGTTGAGTCCACACAGGTTTCTATGACAAAGAATCTCTGTTATCTGATTAGCTGAGAGCATGGACAGACTGATGGGACTGAGCTAAAGAGCAAAGCCAATTATCTTTAACAAGATTAGTTTCACTTTACAGATGAATCCATTGTACAGATTGGTTCCTGGATGACATGGTGCTGCAGCCAATCACTGACCTCCGCGGTCACATGATGTACATGCAGATTGGTTGCAGCACCATGTGATCCATGAGCCAATCACTGACCTCTGTGGTCACATGCTGTACATGCTGATTGGCTGCAGCATCATGTGATCCAGGAACCAATCACTGACCTCTGTGGTCACATGATGTACATGCAGATTGGCTGCAGCATCATGTGATCCAGGAACCAATCCCTGAACTCCAAGGTCACATGATGTACATGCTGATTGGCTGCAGCACCATGTGATCCAGGAACCAATCACTGACCTCTGTGGTCTCATGCTGTACATGGCAGCTTCATGTGATCTATGAACCAATCACTGACCCCTGTGGTCACATGAGGTACATGCAGATTGGTTGCAGCATCATGTGATCCATGAGCCAATCACTGACCTCCGAGGTCACATGAGGTACATGCAGATTGGTTGCAGCATCATGTGATCCATGAGCCAATCACTGACCTCTGTGGTCACATGCTGTACATGGTGATTGGCATGGCAGACTCATGTGATCCAGGAACCAATCACTGACCCCAGATTGTCACATGTGTACAGCATGAATTGGTGGCAGTATCATGTCATCCATGAACCAATCACTGACCTCTGCAGTTACATGCTGTACATGCAGATTGGCTGCAGCATCATGTGATTCAGGAGCCAATCACTGACCTCCGTGGTCACATGATGTACATGCAGATTGGTGGCAGTATCATGTGATCCATGAGCCAATCACTGACCTCCGCAGTCAGTTGCTGTACATGTAGATTGGCTGCTGCACCATGTGATCCTTCAACCAATCACTGACCTCCGCAGTCGCATGCTGTACATGCAGATTGGCTGCAGCATCATGTGATCCATCAACCAATCTGCATGTGACCACAGAGGTCAGTGATTGGCTTATGGATCACATGATGCTGCAGCCAATCTCCATGTACAGCATGTGACCACATTGGTCGGCAATTGCAGCATCATTTGATGCATGAACCAACCAATCTTCATGTACAGCATATGACCACGGTAGTCAGTGATTGGCTGCAGCATCATGTGATTCATGGACGTGACATCATCAGTGATGGGTATTGGAGCGCTGGAACGGTGGTGATGAGAGAGGGAAGTATGGGGTTATTTTCTATCTTAGCGCCATGATAGGGAGGTTTTTAAAAAGTCTTGGAAAACCCCTTAAATCTTGCACACCTCAGGGTTAGGCGGGGTTTATGCACATGTTCCAAAAACTGAGTGTGTTATGGGTGGGACTAAAACAAGTCAGGGGGTATAGTCTTGTAACCAGGTTATGCACTTTCAGTCTGTGGCACTGCCGCGAATACTCACATTTTATGTATTTATTTATTACATGCTGCCATCAAATGAAGGTAATTAATTTGCAATTGTACCGGCAATTACAGATTTACAGTTGTGTCCTATCGGAGGGCCGTTACCCGGCGATCTTGTAATCAATGCTCGTAAATATTTCACATATCTATGATGATGGTAAATGGTTTTTTTCATGAATAAGGTCAAAAAATTGTGAATAAAAAAAAAAAGGTTTTTGTAATAAAACAAAAAATTCATGACCTCACAAAACTTTTTGCCTTGGCTTCCTGTTAGATAACATGGTGGTGGTAAGTATTTTGGGGGAATTGGAGATACAATTAGGGATTTACCTTGAATGGATTTCAATGATGCTTACGAGACAGTCCTGATACGTCTGTTTTGGTAAATCCTAGTATTACCATGATATCATTTTAGAGTAGGTTGATATGTTCTTCTGTGGGGAAACGTTCAGTAGAACTTGTATATTATTCATTTAAATCCATGCTTATCTGGGTTAAAGGGGTTGTCTCACTACATTGATTCATCTCGCCTCAGTCCTGTTTTCTTGGTTTCATTTTGAATTCGGGGGCATGTTTACTGGCGTCTACTAGGCTGCAGTCGAAGCCAGGTAGCAACCAGTGCTGGAAGCCTATCAGGAGAGATCACACAGGTCTGTAGCTATAGCAACCAGTGCTGGCAGCCTATCAGTGGAGATCACACAGGTCTGTAGCTATAGCGACCAGTGCTGGAAGCCTATCAGGAGAGATCAAACAGGTCTGTAGCTATAGCGACCAGCGCTGGCAGCCTATCAGGAGAGACCAAACAGGTCTGTAGCTATAGTGACTTGTATAAGAGAACTAGCCACTTAAGTTAACTTAGTATCCTATTGGCACGGATTTGGGAACTCTCAATCCCAAAGTGCATCAAATATCAAGAATAATCCGGCCTTTCATAAAACATATGACTTTATTCCATGAATCCTAAAAAGCATACATACATCCGCTCTCTTCGGCGTTTATGCAGTAACGTGAACAATGATTAGGGATACTTAAGTTTAGTTGCGGCAGGACGCCGTTCAGCTACAGAGTCCATAGACCATACGGTCTTAATCCCAGCGGGGTTTCCCGGGAGCTATAGTGACCTGAGGAGCTGATGCAGCCTATACAAGAGGGGATATCTAGGAATAGGTAGGACACTGTTAATGGACACATATTGCAAAGCGACTTGTTTTTGCAAGATCTTTAAAATAAAAAGCAATTCTTGTAGTGAGACAACCCCTTTAAGGTGTCGAGAGGGCGGTGTTAGCTGTGATAACCACTCCTAGTGGACTCCTTAACCCATTAACAAGGATTTCAGATGAATGACATAGGCAATCAGCGATGACTTCTGAGAAAAAAACCTGTGTGATGCCCTTGTTACTCCACCAGGAGTCACAGTGTTGGTCCACTGACCCACCCCCCATTCAGATGTTAATATATTCTGATAGGGAAACTTTTTTTAACCCCTTTTTTTGGCAGCAAGACCTCCGCTGTCAGTTGTTCACAGGGAACCTGCCTATTGCAACTCTTTTTTTTTTTTTTTCTATAAGGATTTTAGATTACTGGTGTCTTCATACGATTGCTGATGACATCACCAAAGATGGCTTCTGTTCCACTACCTACCAAAGAGCTTTTACTTTTGTGGAGTGGATTTGTCTGCACCATGGCTTTGCTGACCTAAGACTGCCTCTACACCCTTGCTAAATTTGGCAAAGCTAGGGTGTGTAGAGCTTCGGAAGAGGCTCTAGTAGTTGTGATGTACCCTGCCCCTGTATTGTACAATCCCAGGAGGCACCATTAGGATTGGCATCAATTCTGGATATATGGCTCGCTGTTGTAGTTACATACATTTTGTTGTTCGATGGTGTAGTTTACCTTTTTGCCCAAAGGGGGCGGCATTGTGCTGTGAGTAGGTTTCCAGCAATACATTTTTTTTTGTGCTGTGCCACTTTTGCTGTGTGTGGTTGCTGTGTGTGAGGGTTGCCATCCCTATGGATGATGTGTGTGTATAAATATATATACACACACACACACAAACAGGTAGTCCTTGACTTACACAGTCCTTGGAGCACCACCTATTAACAGGAAAGCCTTATATATACAGCAAATTATTGACTCCAGTGAGGGATCCCAAGCCTCCTACTTGGACAGTCATCCCTAATCTAATGGACACAAAACAAATAAGGCCCCCTTGTGACACCCTCTGCAGCAGGTGACACTTGTAGACAGAGGTGAGAAATCACCTCTAACCCCTGATGAAGCCAGGCTAGCTGGTGAAACATGTTGGGGAGGTCAGGCATGACGTTTTAAATTGGGATTTCTCACCTCTGGCTACAAGTGCCACAAGGGGGCCTTATTTGTTTTGTGTCCATTAGATTAGGGACGCCTGCCCAAGTAGGAGGCTTGGAATCCCTTACTGGAGGTAGCAAATTGCTGTGTATATATAAGGCTTTCCATTTAATGGGTGGTGCCCGCCACCAGACTTGATAATAGAAAAGGAGCTATTCCTTCCTTCAGAAGTAGAAAGGGTTAAATTGAGAGGTTAGAAATCAAGTTTTTAAATAGTGTGTATAGAGGTTAAGAGTTATACATAATAAAAGTTACGTTTTAGTGTTTTATAGATAGAGAACTGATAGAGTTTAAGTTTGCCTATGGCAAAATAATTAATATAGTGATCAAAAGACACTCTCTGTTCTCTTGCGAGATTCCCATTTGTTGGGAGACTTCTTGGCATGCCACATACGTCGCCGTTGGTATCGAGGGCCCAGAGGTGAGTCGGACCGGTGTCAGTCGAGGACTGCCTATTAAAATATAATATATATATTATATATATATATATTATAATATATAATATATATATATATATATATATATATATATATATGTATATATAATGTCTGTGTGTGTATGTTATAAACCATGTATTATAATAATAATGTTCCATTCTCAATGGGCCTCATTTATTGCGACTTTATAAGGGTAGGTTCACACGATGGATTTTTGGCGCTAAAAGTGTAAGCAGTGAAAAAGCGCCACTTCATCGTCGGAAATTCCACACTTGAGAGCGCAGAATTCCACAGAGGACGCGACGCTGAAGGTCCAAGTTTTCTGCCTCTTGAGCATTGTAAGTATGTAAAACGCCTCAACGAATTAATGTCAGTTTTATCGGTGCTTAGGGTATGGTCACGCGGCGTGTTGAGTCCCTGTGAAGATACGTTATTAGATGCATGTTTGGATCTGTCTATCGGACCCTAAACGGACCCAAACCCGCATCTAACAATTAGGAGTGTGATTTTACACTGCTTGCAATGGTAAACACCCATCAGTGTTCAGACGCATAATCGCTGGTGCGTGTTTACTTGCGTCTTTTTGATGTGTCTTTCGGATCTGTTCAAAGATGTCAGTTCTTAATCTGAAAGACGCAGCAGGAGCCCTATTTAAAACTATAGGGTGCGATCATGCTGCATTCAACACTCATCCAAACACACAGCTGCACGTTGGATACATATTGGATGTGTTTTTGGATCCAATATCGGATCCAAAAATGCCATGTGTACATACCCTTATAGTGAGCGCTGAAAATACTTAAAGAATATCTGTCACATAGATTATGCTCCCCTTGCTGAGGGCAGTACAAGCTAGTGTCAGACCTGCTGTTCCCAGCGCTGTGTCCCTTATTCTGTAAGATGCTGTAGTTTATTGCTCAAATCTGCAGTTTTCAGCCAGAAAAGTCATTCAAAGAGTAAGTTTTTTTTAAAACCCCGCCCACCTTAGGCTAGCCACGCCCACCTCAACTGATAAACCTATTACTTTGAATAGGTAGAAACATGTGAATAAGTACCAGATGGGTGTGGCTAGCCTCTGGTGGGCGGGGCTAACACCTGCTCATGAATAAGATTTGAGCATTAAATGCTATAAAACTCCAGCATCTTACAGAATAAGGGACACAGTGCTGGAAACGGAAACAGCAGGTCTGTCACTAGCTTGTGCTGCCTTCAGCAAGAGGGCATAACCTATGTGACAGGTTCCTTTTAAAGGGGTTGTCTCACTACAGGGATCGCAGTTTTTTATGTTAACGATCTTGCAAAAACCGGTCACTTTGCAATATAGTGTCCTACCTATTCCTAGATATCCCCTCTTGTATGGGCTGCATCAGCTCCTCAGGTCGCTATAGCTACAGACCTGTTTGATCTCTCCTGATAGGCTGCCGGCGCTGGTCGCTATAGCTACAGACCTGGCTTCTACTGCAGCCTAGTAGAGGCCAGTAAACACGCCCCTGAATTCAAAATGAAACCAAGAGGACAGGTGAGATGTAGTGAGACAACCCTTATAAGTGAAATCAGACATTGATTTTACATGATCAATGGGAGGTGTTTTCCTATTTTTAATTTTTTTTTTCTTGTCCGGTAGTTTTTGATGCTTTTTTTTGGAGGGGGGAGGATTACAGGTGAATGAATGCATCGTGTACATAACTGAACGTGCTGGTGTTGCGCTTTGGATTGCCTCCATTGCTAGTACAGGAAATGAAAGTTGAACTCTGGTTGCTATGGTCTAGTACAGGAAAAGAAAGCTGAGCTCTGGTTGCTATGATCTAGTACAGGAAAAGAAAGCTGAGCTCTGGTTGTTATGGGCTAGTACAGGAAATGAAAGTTGAGCTCTGGTTGCTATGGGCTGGTATAGGAAATGAAAGCTGAGCTCTGATTGGTTGCTATGGGCTGGTACAGGAAATGAAAGCTGAGCCCTGGTTGGTTGCTATGAGCTCTGATTGGTTGCTATGGGCTGATACAGGAAAGGAAAGCTGAGCTCTGGTTGGGTGCCATGGGCTGGTACAGGAAATGAACGCTGAGCTCTGTTTGGTTGCTATGGGCTGGTACAGGAAATGAAAGCTGAGCTCTGGGTGGTTGCTATGTTCTGGTATAGGAAATGAAAGCTGAGCTCTGGTTGGTTGCCATGGGCTGTTACAGGAAATGAAAGCTGAGCTCTGGTTGGTTGCCATGGGCTGGTACAGGAAATGAAAGCTGAGCCCTGGTTGGTTGCTATGAGCTCTGATTGGTTGCTATGGGCTGGTACAGGAAATTAAAGCTGAACTCTGGTTGCTATGGGCAACCATGACAGCCTCACTGTTTAGACCGTTTTGATAAATAAGGCCTGATTTGTTTGCACTTTGAAGGTCTAAGTAGGAGAATATTTTTCCATTTTTTTTCCTCCTTTTGTAATTGAATGCATTTGATTGGACCATATAACTCTAGACCAAAAATAATCCTCCTTTTCCCAATGTAAAATGACTCCTAATATGACCGGTTTGTCCAACACCCCCTAACCCCTGAGACCGCAGCTTCGTCTTTGACTCCTCGCGTGTCTCCTGCTCATAGACGTGTGTTTATGTGTTTTTTACAGCTTTCTTAGGATTATTCCCCTAGGTCCGGGGGTGGCGTCCTCTGTTATCTCTGCTGTGCACTGTATACAGATAATTATAATCTATGTAATAAAGACCACACAACCGTGATCTGCATACAGAGGAATGCAGGGAGGACACAGATGGTCTCCTCCCGGCTTTCCTCCTTGGCCCAGGGGATGTGTGGAGGATTATAAGGTTATAATAGTCACCAGTTTCTATAATAACCGCCTAAGGGTGTGAATATGTGTGGCGATAAAGGGTAAACAGTTAGTGGTCAGGGAAGGGGTTAAACATATTTTCAGCCGTTCATATTGACTTACACTACAACAAACCCTATAGATAAGCATCTGTGTGGTATGTACAGCACTTCATACACATGGATATGGATATATGGACATATGGATATATCCTCCCTATTCAGATCCATTGTGCTGAACAAACTCTATCCACCTCCTCAAGTCACAAAAATAGTTGCATTCTAGTACATAAGAGAAGTATTATAGTAGTTATATTCTTGTACATAGGAGCAGTATTATAGTAGTTATATTCCTGTACATAGGAACAGTATTATAGTAGTTACTGTATATTCTTGTACAAAGGGGATAGTATTATAGTAGTTATATTCTTGTACATAAAGGGCAGTATTATAGTAGTTATATTCCTGTACATAGGAGCATTATTATAGTAGTTATATTCTTGTACATAGAGGGTATTATTATAGTAGTTATATTCTTCTACATAGGAACAGTATTAGTAGTTATATTCTATATAGGGGGTAGTATTACAGTAGTTATATTATTGTACATAGGGGCAGTATTATAGTAGTTATATTCTTGTACAAGGGCAGTATTATAGTTTGTTATATTCTTGCACATAGGGGCAGTATTATAGTAGTTATATTCTTATACATAGGGGGGAATATTATAAATAGTTATATTCTTGTACATAGAAGTATTATAATAGTTATATTCTTGTACATTGGAACAGTATTATAGTAGTTATATTCTTGTACATCCCACCTCATCCCAGACCTCAGCCCTGTTATACTCCCAGCTCTCACCCATCTCTTCAACCTATCACTAAACTCTGGCATCGTACCTTCACCATTTAAGCATGCCACCATCACACCCATCCTGAAGAAACCTTCTCTTGACCTCTCCTCTCTGTCCAACTATCGCCCCATCTCACTGCTTCCATTTGCTTCGAAACTCCTCGAACACACATGTCTACTTCAACTGTCCTCCCATCTGTCCTCCAACTCTCTTCTTGACCCACTGCAATCTGGTTTCCGATCCCATCACTCTACAGAAACCGCCCTAACCAAAGTCACTAATGATCTAGTAACTGCTAAAGCCTCACGTCACTACTCTGTGCTCCTCCTCTTAGACCTGTCCTCTGCCTTTGACACTGTCGACCACTCACTCCTCATAAAAATCCTCTTCTCTCTCAGCATCACGGACTCAGCCCTTTCATGGATCTCCTCATACCTCACTGATCGGACATTCAGTGTCTCTCACTCTCGCACCACCTCCTCCCCTCGCCCTCTCTCTGTTGGTGTCCCCCAGGGGTCAGTCCTGGGCCCACTACTCTGCTCTATCTACACTCTTGGTCTGGGTCAGCTCATAGCATCACATGGCTTCCAGTACCACCTGTATGCTGATGACACCCAACTCTACATCTCCGGCCCAGACATTAACGCTCTACTTAATGTCCAGGATCCCAGACTGCCTATCATCCATATCCTCCTTCTTCTCCTCCCGTCTTCTAAAACTTAATGTAGAGAAAACTGAATTCATTATCTTTCCACCGTCCCCCTCCATCCCTCCACCTGATGTCTCTATCATAGTCAATGGCTCTACACTCTCACCGGTGCTACAAGTCCGCTGCCTTGGGATAACACTCGACTCTGCTTTGTCCTTCAAACCCCAAATCCAAACCCTTACCTCCACCTGCCGGCTCCACCTGAAAAACATCTCTCGCATCCGCTCATTCCTTAACCCTGTCACTAAAAAAAAAGCTTCCACACCCTTGTCATCTCCCCCCCTCGACACGCAAACCTTCTCTGTGGCCTCCCACCAACCTCACTCCCCCCAACCATCTAACTCGCTGCCGTCTATCCACCTCCCCTCCTCGCTATTTCCCCTCCTCTCCCCTCTGCCAACCCGCACTGGTTTCCCATTGCCCAGCGCTTTGATTTCAATTACAACCTGCCCCACAAGGCTCCCAAACCTCTCCCCTCCATACATCTCGCCCAATTTCCAAATATCCCCCTCACGCCCTCCGCCCCCTCACAGGACCTTTCTTCTCATTTTTGTTTAACTTTCTAAACAATTTTTAAAATTTTTCTTTCATAGGAGGCAGTTTAAATATAAAATTAAATATTTTTCACTAAGGGGTATGTTACAAAACTTGTACTTGGGGCAAGTATTATAGCATTTTTCTTGACATAGGGGGCATAAATTAAGATTTTAATGTAAAAACCCCGTATTATAGGTTAATATTTTAATAGGAGGCAGTATTATAGTAGTTATATTCTTGTACATAAAGGCAGTATAAGTTTTATTCTTGTAAAGAGACAATTATAGTAGTTATATTCTTACATAGGGGCAGTATTAAAAGAGTTATATTCTTGTCTAGGGGCATATTATAGATTATATTCTTGTACATGGGCAGTATTATAGTAGTTTATTTTGTACAAAGGGGGGCATATTAATATTTATATTCTTGTACATAGGGGGCATATTATATAGTTTTTTATTTTTGACAAAGGGGGCAATTAAGTATTAATTTTTTGCATGGGGCATAATAATTATATTCTTTTGGGTGGGGCAGTATTATATATTTTTAATTTTTTGAAAAGGGGGGAATTAATATTAATTCTTTACATGGGAAAAGTATTATAGTATTTAAAATTTTTCCCCATAGGGGGAGTATTACAGTATTTTAATTTTGTACAAGGGGGCATAATTTTAAAAAGGTTATATTCTTTTACAAGGGGGCAGTATTTTAAATAGTTATAAACTTGTAATAGGGGCAGTATTAAAAAAGTTAAATTTTTTCATGGGCAGTATAAGTATTTTATTCTTTTTAGAAGGGGGCAAATTATAGTAGTTATATTCTGACATAGGGCAAATATTATAGTAGTTTTTTCTTTTACAAAGGGCGAATATATACTTAGTTTTAATTTTGTACATAAAGGTTTGAGTTTTTTTTAAAAAGGGGGGGTTTTTAATTTTTTCTTGTACATAGGGGGCTATTATAGTAGTTATATTCTTGACATAGGAGGGATTATTTTAGAGTTTTTTAAATTTTTTACATAGGGGGCATAATTTTAAATCTTATTTCTTTTACATAAAGGGGGGTATTTACATTTCAACAGCAGATCTGTCCATGCCACTGAAAAGAAAAACCTTATTTAAAATGTTCCTACCTTATCTCCCGCTCAGCCAACCTTGCTGACATGTAGGCGTGGTGCTGTAACTTATCGTGTGGACTGCCCGCCTTGCCTGCCCATAGGAATCGAGCTGTAGACTACATACAGATATTGTATAATCAACATGCTTTCATTATACCAGTGGCTCCAGTCTATTCATAAAGTTACAAACCATAAACATCCACATAAACCACTCCACACTGTATACGCCCACATACACCATTCCACGGCATATACACCAATACACGGGATAGATCCACATACACCACTCACACACTGGGTACACCCACATACACGCACATACACCACTCACACACCGCATACACCCACACACCACCACACACTTAAACCCCCATACCGGTATCACCCCAAACACCCCAAACCCAACAATAAAAACCCTGTAAAAAAGCAACACATGTATTGCCTGTTTTTCCACAAAAACAGATATACCAGAGTGGATAGCGCATCCACCAAGATACCGCCTTGGGGAATAGGAGCCGGCGTATGTATTGCAGCCCACAAAGTGGTTGGCAAAGGTGTAGGTTTATTTTGGTTTTTCAGGCCGTTTTTGGGGGTCGGCTCTTTTTGGGAGTAAACAATGTGTCGGGTGGGTGTCTATCCCATTTTCCAACCAAGTTTTGAAAGGCTGGGAGCCATAAAAAACCGGGGGCCCCTTCAGGTGAAAGGGGGTGTGGTCTGCTAGCGACAGTGCAGCAGAGGGCCGGGAAGAGGCCGGGCCCCCCGGGAAACTTGAGGGAACCGTTACTGTAGGGAATGCAGGGTGTGGGTGCTGGACTTTTGGTCCACCACGATGATAGGGTCTGTTCGTTATGTTCAGTTAGTGGCCAGATGGCCGAGGATTTTATTTATGTGTTTGTTTCTGATATGCTATGCCTGAACAATAAAACAGGCTCAAGCCATAAAGAAGTCTTTGTCGGTGTGCCATTCGCTTACCAAAGCGGCGATCCCAAGAGGGAAGGACCCTGGGCTGGTCTAAGATGGCGGCCGAAATGTGAGTGAGCCAACACAACCCATACACTGTATACATCCACATACACCACTCACGCACCTTATACACCCACGAACACCACTCACGCACCATATACACCCACGTACACCTCTCACGCACCGTATACATCCACGAACAGCTCTCACGCAGCGTATACAGCCACATCCACCACTCACGGACGGTGTACACCCACGGCCACGACTCCACACCGTATACACCCACGTAACACGAAACCACACCGTGATACGAGCCCCAGTACACGACCCACAACACCGTATACACCCACGAACACCACTTCACACCGTATACACCCCCGAACACCACTCACGCACTGTGTACACCCACGTACACCACTCCACACCGTATATACCCGCGAACACCACTCACGCACCGTATACACCCACGAACACCACTCACGCACTGTATACACCCACGAACACCACTCCACACCGTATAGACCCTCGAACACCACTCACGCACCGTATACACCCACGAACACCACTCGCGCACCCTATTCACCCACAAACACCACTCACGCACCGTATACACCCACGAACACCACTCACGCACTGTATACACCCACGAACACCACTCGCGCACCGTATACACCCACGAACACCACTCACGCACCGTATACACCCACGAACACCACTCACGCACCGTATACACCCACGAACACCACTCACGCACCGTATACACCCACGAACACCACTCGCGCACCGTATACACCCACGAACACCACTCGCGCACCGTATACACCCACGAACACCACTCGCGCACCGTATACACCCACGAACACCACTCACGCACCGTATACACCCACGAACACCACTCACGCACCGTATACACCCACGAACACCACTCACGCACCGTATACACCCACGTACACGAATCACGCACCGTATACACCCACATACACTGTATACATCCTCATTCATCACTCACACATCGTATACATCCGGCACAATGATGCCACAAATACATGAAGCATAGGACACACACAAAACATGTCTGTTTCACACATACAGAGGCCACATCCTCTACACACCAGTCCCTCATACCACACGTATCACACACACTGACCTGGCTTCCATAGCCTGGTGAACTATGGCATCTGCAGGGCAGGGAGCTGACAGGACATAGACCTCTGTGTACCTCAGACCTAATTATACTATTAAGCACCGCCCATCCCACTATCATTTTATTTAAGTTAAACTTTAACTTAAAAGTCTTTTTGGGCCCCTTGTGTACATAAGAGCAGTATATAGTAGTTATATCTTGTACACTAGGAGCAGTATTATAGTAGTTATATTCTTGTATCATAGGACAGTATTATGGTATTATGATTCTTTATATAGGGGCATTATTATAGAATTATATTCTTGAACATATGAGGCATGTAATATAGTAGTTATAATTCTTGTCATAGCTCAGTATTATATGAAATATATTCTTGTACATAGGGGGCAGTATTATAGTATTTATAATTCTTGTACATAGGGGGCAAGTATTATATAGTTATTTCTTGTACATAGGGGGCAGTATTATAGTAGTTTACATTCTTGTAGGCATAGGTAGGCATAATTTTAGACTTAAATTCTATTACATAGGAGCAGTATTATAGAAGTTATATTCTTGTACATCGGCGGGCAGTATTTATAGTAGTTATATTCTTGTATGTAGGAGCCGTATTAATAGTAGTTATACTTCTTGTACTAGGAGAGGCAGTATTATAGTAGTTATATTCTTGTACACTAGGAGCAGTATTTATAGTAGTTATATTCTTTACATAGGGGCAGTATTATAGTAGTTATCATTCTTGTACTTAGGGGCATATTATAGTAGTTATATTCTTGTGACATAGGGGGCAGTATTATAGTAGTTGATATTCTTGTACATAGGGGGCATGTATTATAGTAGTTATAATCTTGTACATCAGGAGCAGTATTATTGTTAGTTATATTCTCGTACATAGGAAGCAGTATTATGGTAGTTATAATCTTGTAGCATAGGAGCAGTATTATAGTAGTTATATTCTTGAAACATAGGAGAGCAGTATTATAGTAGTTTATATCTTGTACATAGGGGCAGTATTATAGGTAGTTAATATTCATGTACATAGGGGCCACGTATTATAGTAGTTCTATCTTGGACATATGAGGCAGTATTATAGTAGTTATATTCTTGTACATAGATGCAGTATTATAGTATTTATATCTTGTACATAGGTGCAGTATAATGAGTAGTTATATTCTTGTACATAGGGGGCAGTAATATAGTAGTTATATTCTTGTACATAGGGGGCAGTAATAAAGTAATTATATTAATGTACATAGGGGGCAGTATTATAGTAGTTATATTCATGTACAGAGGGGGCAGTATTATAGTAGTTTTATATTCTTGTACATAGGAGGCAGTATTAAAAGTAGTTATATTCTTGTAACTAAGGGGCATTATAATAGTAGTTTAAATTCTTGTACCATAGGTGGGCAGTTATTATAGTAGTTCTATTCTTGTAAATAGGGCAGTATTATAGTTAGTTTATATTCTTGTAGCATAGGAGCAGTATTAAGGTAGTTATATTCTCGTACATAGGAGCAGTATAATGGTAGTTATAATTCTTGTACATAGAGTGAGCAGGTATTATAGTAGTTATATTCTTGTACATAGGTGAGGCCGTATTTATAGTAGTTATATTCTTGTACATAGGCAGTATTATAGTATTATATTCTGTTACATAGTGGCAGTATTATAGTAGTTATATTCTTGTACATGAGAGGCATTATTATAGTATTTATATTCTTGTACCATAGGGGCATAGTTATAGTATTTATATTGTTGGACATAGGGGGCAGTATTATATATTTATTTCTTGTACATAGGGGGCAGTAAATAGTAGTTAAATCTTGTACATAGTGGGGGCAGTAATATAGTATTTATATTCTTTACCTAAGGGGCATATATAGTAGTTATATTAAAGTACATAGGGGGCAATATTATAAGTAGTTTATATCTTTATATAGGGAGCAGTATTATATTAGTTATTTTCTTGTACATAGGGGCAGTCTTTTGGTCTTATGAAGCTGGACTTGCAGACAGCAGGCGTCGGTGGTAACTGTGTAACATCAGGTATCGATGGATCTTTTAATGCACAGTATTTCACAAGTTGGAGTCAAACATCTCGGCGTCTATGAGCTGAACAGTCTCCAGACACATCTGTGATCACTCATGTAGCTGAGACTCCTCTGCAATATTTAGCATAGTGCATAGGATCTGCAGCAGACCTGCGGTGTGTTACTGTCACGGCTGCAGTCGGGTATGGAGAGGATACATATGACACACAGCGTTACGGTTTCCACTGGTGTCGGTGATAATAATTTTTACAGGGAACCTGTCACCTGAAAATGGTACAGCCCACTTTCCTGTCCACAGTTGTGACCCCTATGGAGTAACTGTATGGAATAAACCATCATGTGACCAGCACTGCAGTCATGTGACCCCTGGTATCCAGGTAACAGCCGTTTTCTTGAGGGGAATAAATGTCTTATCGTGTCTGAGGTGAAAACACCGCACGTTCTCCTCACTCAAAGCTTTATTAACAACATGAAAGTGTTACATACAAACGGTTGTTTTTAAGTAAACTTTATTAACACCTTGACGTACCCTAGAGAGACAGCAGTTCTGTCAGTAACTTACACACAGTGAAGAAGCTTCTGGAAGAACCATAGTAATGTCTGTTATTCCACCATAATTTGTATTCAGTTACCTCATGCGTATTTTATAATCCTATTACTGACTGAACACCAGGTCCTCACATAATTGATGCCATGTTTAGTCTATGGGAGCCATTACTATGGAGCGCTGTTGCTCTCTCAATTCTCCTCTATGGTAGTCCCAGTACAGGGGAGCGCTGTGTTCTTTCTCCATTCTCCTCTATGGGAGTTCCCAGTACAGTGGAGTGCTGTGTTCTCTCCAATCCCCCTCTAAGGGAGTTCCCATACAGGGGAGTCGCTGTGCTCTCTCCAATTCTCCTCTATGGGAGTTCCCGGTACAGGGTGCGCTGTGTTCTCTCCATTCTTCTCTATGGGAGTTCCCAGTACAGGGAAGTGGTGTGCTTCTCCATTCTCCTCTATGGGAGTTCCTGGTACAGGGTGCGCTGTGTTCTCTCCATTCTGTTGTATGGGAGTTCCCAGTACGGGGGAGCACTATGTTCTCTCCATTCTGTTGTATGAGAGTTCCACAGTAAGGGGAGCGCTGTGTTCTCTCCATTCTCCCTATGGGGGGGGTAAGTTCCCAGTACAGGGAGACTCAGTGTTCTCTCCATTCTCCTCTATGGGAGTTCCAGTACAGTGGGAGCGCTGTGTATCTCTCCATTCTCCTCTAATGGGTAGTATCCCCAGTACAGGGGAGCGCGTGTGTACTCTCCATTCTATTCTAATGGGAGTTCCCAGTACATGGGAGCGCTGAGTTCTCTCATTCTCCTCTATGGAGTTTCCCAGTTACATGGGAGTGCTGTTTCTCTTCCATGTCACCTCTAATGGGAGTTCCCAGTAATCAGGGAGCGCTTGAGTGTTCTCTCCATTCTGTTGTATGGGAGTTCCCAGTACAGGGAGCGCTGTGTCCTCACTCCATTCTGTTTATGGGAGTTCCCAGTACAGGAGAGCTCTGTGGTTCTCTCCATGTCTGTTATAGGCAGTTCCCAGTAACAGGGGAGCGCTGTATTCTCTCCATTCTTTCTATGGGAAGGTCCCCAGTACAGGGAGCGCGTGTTCTCTCCATTCTGTTCTATGGAAGTTCCAGAACAGGGAGGCGCGTGTGTTTCTCTCCATGTCTGTTCTATGGGAAGTTCCCAGTACAGGGGAGCGCTGTGTTTCTCTCCATTCTGTTCGTATGGGAGTTCCAGTACAGGGGACGCTGTGTTCTCTCCATTCTGTTCTAATGAGAGTTCCCATACAGGGATGCGCTGTGTTTCTCATGCATTCTGTTCTATGGACTTTCCAGTACAGGTAGCGCTGTTTCCTCTCCATTCTGTTCAAAGGAGTTCCTCCAGTACAGGAAAAGCGCTGTCTTCCTTCATTTTGTTCTAATGGGAAGTTCCCAGTACAGGGAAGCGCTGTGTTCTCGTCCATTCTGGTTCTAATGGAGGTCCCAGTACAGGAGCGCTGTGTTCCCTCCCCATTCTGTTTCTATGGAGGTCCCCAGTACAGGGGAGCGCTGTGTTCTCGACCATTATCCTCTATGGGAGTTCCCAGTACAGGGAAGCGCTGTGTTTCTCCATTCTGTTCTATGGAGTTATCCCAGTACAGGGAGCGCTGTGTTCTCTCCATTACTGTTTCTACTGGAGGTCCCAGTACAGGGGAGCGCTGTGTTCGTCGTCCATCGTCCTCTATAGGCGTTCCCAGTATACAGGGGACGCTGTGTTCACCATTCATGTTTCTATGGGAGTTCCCAGTACAGGGGAGCACTGTGTTCTCTATTCTGTTCTATAGGAGTTCCCAGTACAGGGGAGCGCTGTGTTTGGCCGTACTCGGGACGCCTGTAGAACAAATTTGCAAGTTGTGTGCAAGTGTGATCAGCTCTCCATTCTGAGCTTTAACTTTCGTAGATCAGATCCTGAGACAGCTGCAGGTCCCAGAGGTGAGGCTTGCACCATCAAAGTCTATGATGCTACTACCCCTTTAGGTAGTCCTACACTGGTGGAGTATTCCTGTGGGTGCCCTGATTTAAAATGTGTAAAAGGGGTGAAAAGAGGGGCTGCCGTAAAGTACAAGATAGGACCGGTTAATGGGGCCCAAAAATTATTTATAGAGACCTTAAACATACATAGTCCTTTATGTACATACAGTTTGGACACAAGCTAATGCTGAATAGGGTAGATAGGGGTATATGGGTTATCGCTGTTATGTATTTCATGTCCATAGATGATTGTACACATAGATTATCATATAACATCAAGCCTTACATGATTGGCGTGCTGAGAGATGCAGCACTCTCCTTATAGTTGTCATCTCCAATGTAGGCAGAAAGTTAGCAATGATCCGTCCTAAAACCGCTGTATTTGGTAAGCCTGTAGAACATGCGTGATCTCCTCAATGGTCAGCTGGTACAAACTGGCCTCTTGTATGTTGCCCCCAGACCGCCGGCTACCCTAGTGGTGAGGTGGAAAGTAACCAGCCATGCCAATCCTGAGGGGAGCGGTATCTTCCATCGTCTCTGAATGTACATGACCAGCAGATTACTACCAAAAGTGATGTCGCATCCAACGAGACCTACAGCAGGCTGTGCCTCCAACTGTGAGTACCTGACCTCGATTTTGTCTCTCATTGTCCTGTTATGACTCCATTGTCACTTGTAATGTGCAAGAACGGTTTTCTACTGTTCCCGTGACCAGTAGTTATTCCATTTATGTTCAGATCGCCTTTTTTCGTAAACCGGCTGGCACTCCAATATATGGCACTTCGACACCAGGCGTCAGTTTTATACTGGCCGCAACCAGCTTTATTCGGGCTCAGGATAACGTACAGCAAGTAAACAAACAAAACAAAACCTCGGCCGTCTAGCCACTACCTAAACATGAAATAAAGACCCTCTCTATCTGTTTTGAACCTACCGTTCAGCCATATACAAACAATTACCAGTTCCACTGGTTCCCGGCTTCTCTCAAGCCTCTGGGGGGCCAGAGCCTCTCTCCAGCTCCTCCACAGCTCCACTCTCAGGTAGCAGACCATGCCCCCCTGATTACCTGGAGCAGCAGGCTTTTGTAGGCCTCCAAGGCCATGCCAAAAACATGTGCTGGAACACGGGGAGTAGACACCCACCCAACACATTGCCTACTCCCAATAAGAGCCGACCCAGAAATCGCTATAGACGGCTGCCAACCGCATACTGTGACTGACAGCATAAATGGATGGCTCTTATCCCACCAAGGCCAGGTACCCTTGGTGACGTGTTGCTTGTGGATCTTCTGTAAAGCTCCACTTAGTGGCAGAAACATGCGACTGTTTGCTGTTGCTCTGCCACATATCTCCCCCCCTCTGATAAAGACCATAGGACTTTGTCACCTTGTACCTTCCTCCAGGGTCAAAGCTCCTACTTTGGGGCAACATCTTCCCAACATCTTCAGGGGCCACAGACATTTTACTGTAATTTACTACAGGCAGCACAACCCATGTACACTCTGCAACAAAGAGGTCACCACTTTCAGCCCTCCTGCCGACATTCACAATGTTACTACTAACAACCCCAATAGCCACGCTATCATACCAAGTAGCCTTCTTCCACACACCGACTACCCTGACCTTGTTCCCACTGGGCAGTGTCTTCACTATTTTTGGCCTCACATAAGCAAAAGACCCTTGGTTGGCCCCAGCAATCACACTAGCTTCACAAGAAGCTGTAAGCACAATGCACCTCTCAGGTTCGCTATCCACTATAGCCGCTTGGGGCGCACCTGAGCCCAAACCTGCTACCTCTTTGTCTGCAGGATTATGATGAGGCCCAAACTTTTCTTCCTCACTGACCATCGCCTGCCCCTTAGGGTCAGCTACATCCTCTAATTTCTTGGGACCCTGAAGCTCCGCCTCTAGTTTACTAGCTGACATATGGACTATCTTAGTGACCACCTCAGTAATAACTTCTGCTGCACTAGGATCTACTGTAGTCCCCATAACATGCATGCAAGAAATTGTGGGGTTTTCCCCCAGCATCCCAAAAAGTGCCCAAGTTTTGGTTTCCACTAGTGCCCAAAAGGAACAATTCCCCTTTTCACAACCCCCGCCCCCAAACTGTTTCTACACGGAACCCTCAGCCGGGCCCGCCCTTTTCCCCAAGGGGCCAGGTAGGCCATGCCCGGGGCCCGGGCAGCCCAGGGGGCCCCTTTACCCCCGGGCGGCGGCTGCCTGCCCCGGCCCCAATAAAATCACCAAAAAATCCCGCACCCCGCCAGACACAGTTTTTTTTCCCCCCTCCTGGGGTTAGTTATTTGGGCCCCAGGGTTGCGCAGGCAGGGGGGGTGGGGGCCCTGCGGGGGGGTCGGGAGGGGGCAGGGCCCGGCCCCTTTTCGCACCCCGCTTGGGTTTGGGCGTTTTTAACAGTTCACGGGTGCAGGCTGGGGGGGCCCCCCGCCTTTCTTCACAGGGGGCGCCCCCCCCACCCTTTGCGTTTTTAAAACATTTAAAAAAAAAGGCGCGGCAATTGCTTGGGGTTCCCCTTGGGTTGGCCCCCTTTTCCCGGGGGGCGGCACGGCAGGGTTTTTTTTTTTTTTTTTTTTCTTATTTTTTTTTCCCCTTCTGCCCCGGCCCCGGGCCCCCCTCCCCCGGGGGGTGGGGGGGGCCGGCGGGGGGGGGGGGGGGGGGGGAGGAGGGGAGGTTGAGGGGGGTTTTTTGGAATTGCCCAAACTTTTGGGGGCAGCGGTTTTACTGAGAGAGGAGCGGAAAGCACCCCTCCCCCCCTCCTCCTCTGCACGGGCGCAGCTAAAGGGTGAGAGCAGCAGCCCCGGGATTCCCCCGCCCACTCCCCCTTTAACCTGCAAAAGGACGGCAGGAAAAAGGGGAGATTTTCGGGGCCACAGGTAAGGGGGGGCGGGAGCCGGGAATTTACATTGTTCTGGGGGGGGGGCGGCTGGATACCTTTGCTGGGGGGGGGTTTGGATCCCATTGTGCGGGGGGGGGGGCTGGATAAAAATTGTGTTGGGGGGGGGGGGGGCCTGGATACATTGGTTTTGGGGGGGGCTGAATACTTTGTGTGGAGGGGGCTGAAAACATTGGCTGGGGGGGGCTAATACTTTTTTGTGGGGGGGCTAAAACTTTGTTCTGGGGGGGGCGAAATCCCTTGTTCGGGGGGGGGCGGGATAAAATTGTGCTGGGGGGGGGGGAATACATTGTTCTGGGGGGGGGGTTTGAATACTTTTTGCGGGGGGCTGGATCCTTTGTGTTTGGGGGGGCTGGATACTTTGTGCGGGGGGGGGCCCTTAAATTTACTTTGGGCGGGGGGTTTTGTCATTCCGGGGGAAAATAGGGGCGGGCTTGGGGGGGTTAAAAAAAGGTGGGGGGGGTTTTTTCCTGGAAACATTTTTCTGGGGGGGGGGGCTGAAAAACAATGTTCGGGGGGGTTTTTAAACCCTTTATTTTTTTCTGAAACCCAAGATAAAAAGGGTTTGGGGGGGGTGAAAAACATTTTTCTGGGGGGGGGCTGAATAAAATTGCGGGGGGGGCTGGATACATTGTTCTGGGTGGGGGGGCTGAATACATTGTGTTGGGGGGGGGGCTAAAATAATTGTTCGGGGGGGGTTTAAAATACTTTTTTCCCTGGGGGGGGGCTAAATACATTTTTCTGGGGGGGGGCCCTTTGAAAATTGGTGTTTTGGGGGCGGTAACCCAATTGTTAAGGGAGGGCTAAAAAAATTTTTTTTGGGGGTTTGAAAAAACCAATTTTTGGGGGGTTTTTTTCCGGGGGCCCCCAAATATTTTTTTTTTGGGGGGGGCTAATCCCAATTTTGGGGGGGGGTTTTTAAAAAACCTTTGCGGGGGGTTTTTTTTCCCACCCTGGGGTTTTAGGTTTAATCCCCCATTCGGGGGGGGGGGGAAACCAGGGGGGTTTTTTGTTTAGGAATCCAAACCTTGTTTCCTACCCGGCGGGCGTTGGGTATCAAAAGGGTATCCTGGGGTTAAATCCCACCTCCCGGCGCTTTTTTACCCAAGCCTACCGGAAAAAATCTCCCAA
This sequence comes from Phyllomedusa bahiana, assembly GCA_025379985.1. Classification (NCBI taxonomy): domain Eukaryota; kingdom Metazoa; phylum Chordata; class Amphibia; order Anura; family Hylidae; genus Phyllomedusa; species Phyllomedusa bahiana. Next base: position 198,022 of record JAODAL010000075.1, on the reverse strand, counting down.
AACCTTCGGCTTTGGGGAACTAACCCTTTCCCCTTTTTTTAAAAATCCCCCCCTGAGGCGCTTTTTTATCAAAGGCCATAATCCGTGAAAAACCTACCTGGGGCGTTGGGTAATCAAACCCAAACCTTTTTAAAACCCACCTCCCGGGAAATTTTTAAAATCAAAGGGCCTTTATCCTTTTTTTTCCTCCCCTGTTTTCGTTTTGTTTTTTCTAACCTATCCAGAAATTAACCCACCTGTGGGCTGTGAATCTAAGCCTTCCTGGTTTTAAACCCAAACCTGCTGGCCCCTGGGTATCTTAAGCCAACCCCCTGTGTTTTTCCTACCTGTTTGGCTTTGGGTATCAAAGCCTATCCGGTTACCTACCTGCGGGCGCTGGGTATCTAAGCCTACCCTGGGGGTTTATCCTACCTGCTAGCTTTGGGGTATCAAAGGCCTATCCTTTTTTATCCCACCTGCTGGCGCTGTTTTTTCCAAAGGGGCCAACCCTTGTTATCCTCCCTGTTTAGGGGGTTGATTTACTAAACCCTATCCAGTTTTAATCCCCCCCTCCCGGCGCGTGTACAAACCCTATCCTGTGTTACCCACCTGCTGGGGGGCGGGGTATCTAAGCCAAATCCCGGGTGTTATCCCCCCCCTTTGTTTCCCGCGGGGGTATCTAAGCCTCCCCCGGGTGTTATCCCCCCCCTCCCGGCTTGGGAAATCTAAGAAAAAACCTTTGTTTTACCCTCCCTTTGCTGGCCCCTGGGTTTTCTAAGCCTACCCTTTTGGTTTAAACCTACCTGAGGCTTTGGGGGTATCAAAGCCTATCCTGTGTTACCCCCAAACCTGCGGGCCCCGCTTTTTTTTCCAAAAGCCTACCCCTGTGTTTTCCTACCTGCGGGCGCTGTTTATCTAAAGGGGCCAAAAACCGGTTTTAATCCAAACCTTCGCGTTTTTTAAAAAAAAACCCTTGGTTTTAAAACCAACCCTTTTTCGAAAAGCCAAATCAGTTTTAAAACCCCCCCGGCGGGCCGGGAAACTAACCTATCCTGTGTTACCCCCACCGCTGCGCTGGGTATCAAAAGCCACCCCGTGTTATCCCCCCCTGCTGGCGCTGGGTATCTAAGCCTATCCTGTTTATCCTCCCTTTGCTGGGGGGTTTTGGGTATCTAACCCTTTTTCCGTGTTACCCTCCTGTTTGGCGCGGGGTTATCTAACCCTTTTATCCTGTGTTTTCCTAACCTGCTGGCGTTGGGAAATTCAAAAGCCTTTTCCTTTTGTTATCCCACCTGTTTGGCGCTGTTTATCTAACCCTATCCTGTTTTACTTTCCCCCTGTTTTCGATGTTTATCTAACCCTATCCGTGAAACCTCCCGTTTTTGGGGTTGAGTATCTAAGCCTATCCAGTATTTTTCCCCCCTTTGGGCGCTGTGTATCTAAGCCTATCCTGTGTTTATCCCCCTGCTGGCGCGGGGGTATCTAAGCCTACCCTTTTTTATCCCCCCTGTGGCTGGGTATTAGCCTATCCTGTTTTACCCAAACCGCTGGCGGGGGGGGGGTTTAATCTAAGCCTATCCTGTGTTTTTCCAAACCTGTTTTTCCCCTGGAATCTTGATGTCAGTGCCCCCCCACCTATAGGACCATGTCATTGTCTTTTTTCCCCCATTTCTTTTGGGCCATGTCCTTGACATGGCCAAATGATTGGGGGACAGTGACAGGGGCCATATGGGGGGGGGACAGGGACGGGGGGCCCAAAAGGGGTTGGGGGACATTTGCCCGGGGGCCAAGGGGGTTGGGGGACATTGCCCGGGCCCAAAAGGGGTTTGAGGGCCCAGTGACAGGGCCCATAGGGGTTTGGGGGGACAGTAAAATTTGGCCATAGGGGGTGGGGGGAGGGGTTGACAGGGCCCATTGGGGGGGGGAAACAGTGACAGGGGCCCTTATGGGGGGGGGACAGTGACATACTATCATGTAACTTTTTCTTGTGGCCAGCCGCCACCCTGCCCTGAAAATGTCCCCCAGGGCCTCTGTTTTAAATATGGTACCTGCTATTTTGGTTGGGGGCCTTTTACTAAATGATAAGAGGAAACTCTGGGGGGCAGTGAAAAGGGTCAGGATGGTGGCTGCCCCAAAAAGCAAAATTTTTTACATGGATTTTGGGTTTTTGCCCACAGGCCAGACCACGCACAGCTCCAAATTTATAAAAAATTTACTACGTGATTCTGGCCTGTCCATGCAGCAATTTAAAAATAACTTAGGAGATGCTGCGTGGCCTGGTTGGGGGGCCCAGTGCACAGCTCTGCCCAGGGGCCCATAATGCTGTTAAGACGGCCCTGTCTGCAGCAACATGTGGAGATGTTTCCTGCACATCCCCTGTAACTGTCTCTAAGGGAGAACTTTCAACCTCTATCAGGGTCACTCCTATATCTTGCTCACAGCCCAATTCACATTGTGCGCTGGAGTCAATGGCAGACATTTAAAAATGGGACCTCATTCAAAGCCACCGGGCCATCTTTATGGTCCTCCCACATATACACCAAACTTGCTGTGTTCACCTTAGGCAACTCAATGACACTTTTAACACCAGTAGCTCTAGTGGATGTTTGGCTGCAAATGGCACCCACCTTTCGGTCTCCCAAAACAGGACATAACACCTCTGTCATACTGTTACTATTTTCCTCCATAACCCTAGGGAAAATTTATCAGTTGCCTCAAAACCCTGCACCCCTAGGGACTCAGACATGCTCACCTGCCCTTCACTAGGGGTTAAGCATACACCCACCTCCGTGGTGTCTAGCAGCTCACTCTTCCCATTACCACTGTCACTGTAGTCTCTGTGACCATTGTAGTAACCGCTATTGGAAATATAGCCCCATTGGGGCATTTTCCCAGGTTATCGGTTCGCCCCAACCCCCCTCTTCACCCTCATGTCACAATGTGGTCCCATCACGATACACTGCTCGGGGCCCAAAGAATCTGCCCGCAATTTTTTCTTTCCAAGTATCTTCATCCTTCTTTGAGGCCCCATTCAACCCGGATACACCCCCTAGGGTCTGGCACCCCCTCTTTAAGCGTCCCCTCACACTCTGAGACAGCCTCATTCTAGGATTTGCGCTCTCTCTTTCCGGAAATACCCCGGCCGCATTCACACTGGAAGAAGGGGGGGGTATCAACCCCTGGGCACGCATTACCTACAACTTGCATTCTACCATCAGGTACAAACAGTGCTCTTGGGTCCCTGGCAGACACACTCACCGCGGGACTCCAGACACTTCAACAACAGCTTTCAGGGCACACAAAATCATATTACGGTTTTCACCACAGGGGGGCAGGAGACCCTTGGCTATGGGCCCCCCCAAAGCTCCACCGACCCTTGGTTAACACATTTCCCCCATGTGGCATCCCCCACCATACATTCTCCTGCATACTCTCAGCACTGTTTAAATGTCTAGAGGCAGACCTAGCTGCTTCTGCTAAGACCTTACCCGTTTGTTCACCGGGGACGGGAGTACCTGGAGTGCCTTGGGGCCCACTAACACCCCGCTCCAGGCTGTGGGGGCAACCGGGGCTTACATTATATTCAACCCCATGGTTAGCTTTTTTCCCAGGCACAAAATGAAAAAACCCTTGAAGTAGTCGAGGTGTTACCATTCCCTCAGGCAAACAGCAATACGTTAGGCACATGTCCCAAAACACAGGTTCATTAGATTTACCAGTCCATTTCCCACACCCTGAAACTGCTTTGGGGACTCTTGGGGCCCAGGCAGATATCTGGAGCTCCACCAGCCAGCCAAGCCGCCCCAAAATTATGTATATTTTTAAGGGGCTCCTTTTTACTCATGATCGTTGGTACCCCCTTGGGAGCATTCGGGTGTCCAACAAAAGTCTCTGCCGCCCCATCATTCCAGGGATTTCCCACAGCGGGACAACTGTGTCTTCCCTCTTGGGCCGGGGGCACAGCACGGTCTGGGGGGACGCGTCCCAGGAAAAGCCACCTGTCCTTGGGTACACTTCTGCCCCCCGCAATGCCAAAAAAACGGAAAAACTCTGCCCATATAAATCCAAGGGAGGCCCTCCATATCTCCGGACATGTTTGGCAGACCCAAAAAGGGTGTAAAAAATCAGTTCCACATCTTATGCATTTCTCTGAAAACCTTTTCAACGTCAGCTTGTCCCCAGTTTATGTATGTGCCAATAAGCCCCGCATCCTCCACCCTATTTAACAACTACATCTTTTCGGCCGCCATCTTGCTAGCCCGGGGTCATTCAGTCGGGATCCCTTCTTGTTTTTTAACCGGCGGCACTCCAATATATGGCACTTCGACAGCAGCCGTCAGTTTTTATACTGGCCGCAGCCAGCTTTATTGGGTCGGATAAGTACAGCAAGTAAAAAAAACAAACAAAACCCCCGGCCGGGCAGCCACTACCTAAACATGAAATAAGCCCTTCCCATCTGTGGCTTGAACCCACGTTCACCCCATAAAACAATTACCCTTCCACTGGTTCCCGGCTTTTTCTCAAGCCTTGGGGGGCCCGAGCCTTCTCCCCTTCCCCAGCTCCACCTCAGGTAAAACAGACCAGCCCCTGATACTGGGGAGGCTTTTGTAGGCCTCCAAGGGCCCTGCCAAAAAAATGTCTGGAACATGGGGGGTTGACAACCCCCCCAACCATTGCCTACTCCCCGTAAGAGCGACCCAGAAATCGCTATAGACGGCTGCCAAAACGCATTTTTGTACTGACGCATAAAGGATGGTTTATACCACCCAAGGGGCCCGGTACCCTTGGGGGGTGTTCTTGTGGATCTTTGTATAGCTCCCCTTAGTGGCGAAAACATGCGATGCTTGCTGTCCCTCTCCCCATTATATATATATAAATGGTTAAAAAAAAAAAAAGAGACTTTTGGCGCCCCGAGGAATGCGATTTTAAAAAAACTCTATTTTTAACAAGTATTTTATTGTTAAAAATAAAGGGATTTCTCCCACTATAAAAGCAATAAGACTACAAACTTAACGCGTTTCTCGTGGTATACCCACGCTTCATCAGAAGTGCATCGTGGGTATACCACGAGAAACGCGTCAAGTTTGTAGTTTTATTGCTTTTATAGTGGGAAAAATCCCAAAAAACACATAATAAACAAAAAAATATTGCAAAGACAAATACATAGACAAAATACATCAAGCTAAAAATGGTGGTGTCACAGGACACAGCCACACACTAGGTAGTGTACATATAATGTAGTATAGTATCAAAACAATAACATAACAAACATTTTATACATAATAAATAATGCCCAATGATACATACACCTATAATCAATCCTAAGTAGGAAATAGACACACCCAGAGGAGGCATAGAGAGACCCCAATGTACGTTTCCTCCACACCTAGCTTCGTATATGTAAAATATATATGTTTATAATATATATGTATAATATATATATATATGTATATAATATATATATGTGTGTGTGTTGTATATATATATATGTGTGTGTATATATTTATATAATATATGTATAATTTTATATATATATATATATATTATATTATATAATATATATATATATATATATATATATTGTATATGTGTGTGCAATATATATGTATATACATATAAATAGGTGTTTATATATTATACTTCTATACATATATAATATATCACACATACAAATATATATGTATATATATATATATATATATATATATATATATATACACTGTATATGCTGTTTGCATAGACATCAATGAAGAAAGGCATGTATATGCCCTTCCTTGTCTTCTCAATATTTGTTTATCGTCACATTTGGAAATAAAGGGTATGTTCACCCAGCGGTTTTCAGTCTGAAGAATAAATTGAAAAACGCTGCTTCAAATGCATCCAGACACCCAAGGTGTGGCGCATGTTTGGATGCGTTTTCTGTGCAGCAGGAACGCCCCCTATAGTCTTAAATAGGGCATCTGCTCCGTAAAACGGATCAAGAATTGACTTTTCATTTCTTTGAATGGATCAGAAAGACGCATCAGAAAGATACATTGAAACTAATGTCCGTCACGCAGGCAGGTGAAATTGATTGCACATTCTACACAGAGGATTTCACCTGCAGATGCAGCAGAGCTGAACCTGTCATTCAGTTTTTCATTTTGAGGGATCTTCACATTGTTAGATGCGTGTTTGGATCTGAAACACAGATCCAAACTCGCATCTGAAAAACGCAGTGTGAATATACCCAAACACTTAATTGGTTTATATAGCGTGGTTATAGTCCACAGCGCTGTGCAGAGATTGTCATCACTCGTATTGCTCCCTGTCCCCATTGGGTCTCACAATCTAAATCTTAAAGGGGTTTTGCCACAATCTCATGTCATACCTCCTGCCTCCAGCTCTTCAGCTCTGTGTGCTCAGAAGGGGGCGTGTGTGATTGTTTGAATTGCATATCATGTAACCCAGCAGGATGACATCACCAGGCCTTTCCTCTCTGTAGTCAAATAAAGGTCTGTTTATGTAAAGCAGTGTGAGTAGCTGAGCGGTAAAGTTTTTGCCTCCAGGCACAAGGGTCCTCGGTTCAAATCCCTGAAGGAATTTATTTTCCCTTTATCAATGTGCAGACCTCATTGAGGTTTCTTTTTTATTTATTTGCACTGTTTGACTAATTACTAAGGAGCACAGAGGACGGGAGTAGAATGACCGCACCTGGGGTTTGAACACTCAGTAGCTACCTGAGAAGAGAGGTGATGTCTGAGCATGTGCGACCAGGACTGAGAGGCTCTCAACCCTGGTCGTATCCCCTGGAGACGAGCTGCAAACAATGGATCACTAAAGGAGCAGCTAAAACAAAAACGGTGCAGAATTTTTAATAATAATGAATGGTGAAAATGTTTATTATTTAATTTACAAACTTCCCACGTCAATTTTACGTCGTGGCAAAACCCCTTTAACCCCTCTGCATGTTTTGGAGTGTGGGGGAAATTAGGGTATCCAGAGGACACCCAAGCAAACATTGGGGGAACATACTAACTCCATGCAGATTTTGCTTGTGGTGTTTATAGCATGTGGGTGGTGCTGGACATACCAACAGGCTTCATCTGTACAGATTATGAAAAATGGAGACTATAACTCATGTATTTACTGACACATCTGAGGAGCTGATTCTAATTGGGATAATTTGTGGTTTTGCACCGCAGGTGACCTGTATTACAATTTAGCGGTTGCAAAGTCTCATGGGATTTAAAAGTGTTTCTAGTGTTCTCACATTAGATTAAGCTGTGTCTATTACATGGGTTTCTACCTGACCGACTGATGCTTTTCTGTCAAGGTGGCTACAAAAGGCGCAGAAAGTTGCCACCGCATGCCCACTTCCCTGGCAATGAAAGACAGAGAAAAGAAGTAAAGAAGAGATAAATCCTTGATTTCAAGAGAAGCATTGCAGTGGAATCAGGTAAGTGAATTAAACCATAGATGCTCAGTGTGTCAGAAAATTCTCTGGAGATTTCTTGATTTCATCTTTACGCTAAGAACCAAGACAAAGGCTAGAACAGTGGAGCAGAGGAAGGGGAGTGTAGGCCATCCCACAGACAATCCCTCAAAATGAAAAACTGAATGACAGGTTCGGCTCTGCTGCATCTGCAGGTGAAATCCTCTGTATGTAGTCTATAATCATTTTCACCTGCCTGTTTTCATGAAATGCTTTTTTGGGAAAAGAGACCAAAACAATGCAGGACAGGAGATGAGATTGTTGTTATAATGAAAGCAATTTCCTTCCTTTTCTTTAAAAAGACACAGTGCAAGCACACAAACACTGTAACCATGGAAAGATTGTGTGTGCAGAAACTATGGTGCCCTCCTCCACAATTTAGTTTCACCTGCCTTCCCTGCTCACGGCTAGCTGTCTTGAGGCTTTTGGGAGTCTGGGAAAGTTGGATAGCATTCCCCCGATGCCATAAGGGTATGTTCACATGGCTTATTTTGGGGCGCCTTTCGCCGCGTACTGCGCTTAATACGCAGGGAAATGCGCCCCAGAATTACGGTAATCCATAGCTCTCATAGAGAACTATGGATTACGCCTCATCACCCCCAAAACACACAATGTACTGCGGCGCGTACTGTACGCGCCCCAGTACATCTTTTGAACATACCCTAAGCTATGTTCACACGGCTTATTTCGGGGCGTATTTACGGACGTATTTACGTCCGCAAATACGTCCCGAAATACGTTTCAAATACGTGTCACAAAGTGTGGCGCGTATTTCGCGTCGTAAATACAATCCCCATTCTTTACTATGGGGATTTACGTTGCGAAATACGCCTCAATAAGTGACAGGCGACTTAATTTTACGATCGGATTTACGGACGTATTTACGCCCACAAATACGTCGTGAAAATACGCCTCGTGTGAATCAATGCTAATCTAATTGTTGATTATTTAAAACGTATTTCGGGACCTATTTGCGGACGTATTTACGTCCTTAAATACGCCCCGAAATAAGCCGTATGATCAACATAGCCAAAGGCGTGCAGTCAAACCCGGCTTTAGTGTCTTGGAAGCCCAGAAGTCCTACAGCAACACAAGAAGTCACCAGTATTATAAATTCAAGTAGTTGGGTCCCAAACCTAAGGAGGAAAAAGTGAGAAACTGCAAGTGGAAATACAGATACAGCAATAGATAGAGATGGATACATATCATAGTTGCATAGTACGGTCAAAAAAAGACATATGTCCGTCAAGTTCAACCAAGGATGGGGTGAATGTGGGTGAATAGAGGGAGATAAGGAATTTTTTAAGCCTCGTTTCCCTACTGATGAATGCTTTGAAGCTCATAAGGCAAGAATCTGCTCTAAGGAAGATTTCATTTCTGGTCCTTAGCTGTGGAATAGCCGGTCTAAGGTGCTTGACACAGCAGGAACAGTTGAGGGTTTCAAGAAAAGACTTCAATAACTACTTACTATTAAATAATATTAATACTTATGTAGCCGTATAAAACATCTGGATCCAGGCTGATGGCAATTTTGGGATCAGGAATGAAATCTTCCTTTAGGGCAGATTGTTTATCACCTTATGGTTTACAAAGTCTTTGTAAAAGGGGTTTTAAAAACTCTTAACCTCTTCTTCATAAATTTCCCTCCCCTTGATAAATTTGTCTTTTTTTCAACCGTACAAACATGTAACACATATTTTTTCCCTTGAGATCTCTTATTTTCCCATTCCATATTATATACTGAATAGTGGGAATTATTTTTATAATATAAAGATACACACACTTAAATATAAAAAGTAGATCTGTGGTTTGATAAAAATAATTTAAAATATATAATTTTATTTAAAATTATATATATATATTTTATTTTGGGTTTAATTTTATTATATTTATGTATATTTTTTTAATAATAAATGTTAATATATTTTTTTAATTAAAAATTATATTTTAAATTTATAAGAATACACTTAAAAATATTATAAACATAGTTATGTATGTCTATCAATAGATTAACCCAATTGGTGCTTTTTAAAACCTCTCGAAACTTCCTAAGACCCCACTCCACTTTAGCTTCGGGCCCGGTTGTCCGGGTTGGGTTTTCTGTTTGGGTATTCTGGGGCTTGAGTTTTTAAAGGGTTTTTGGGAAAAAAAAAAAATGACACCATCAAATGGTGCTTTTTTTATGTGTGGGAAAGGAGGAGCCCCAAAGATAGTGATTATAATAATTTCATTTTTTTTACGATAAAAGCCTCGGGCGATAATAAACCCATTTTTAACACCAAATTTTAAAAACCCTTAGGGGGAAGGGAAATGTTCGGCAAAAATGTAAAATGTCGATAAAAAAAATCATTTTAAAAAAAAATAAAGACAGCTGTAGCATGTATGGATGTGAAAGTTAGACTAAATTTTTTGGATATATGACCTTCACTCGCCCCGCTTAGCAAGGGCCCGGGAAAGAGGGTGCCCATAAAAAAAACAGGGCACCAAAAGGTAAGAATTTATAAACTAGCCTCAACGTAAAGGCATTTAAGTAAGGGACCCCATGGGGAGGTGTGCCCTTGCTTGTAGGCAATGGGCCCCGGGTAAAAATACGCCCTGGTTGCTGGGTGTGGGCCCCTGTAGAAAAACGTCCTTGGTTGCTAGGTAAAGGGCTTGGTGAAAAAACTTCCGGGTGAAGGGAAGGGGCCCCTGGTAGATAATTTTTTGGTTACTAGGGAGGGGCTCCGGAGAGAATCTTTTTTGGTTTTCAGGTGTGGGGCCCCGGAGAGAATACTTCCTTTTTTGCTCTGAGGGGCTCCGGTAGAAAATACATCCTTGGTTGCTAGGTAGGGGCCGGTGAGAATACGTCCTTGGTTGCTGGGTGATGGGGCCCCGGGGAAATTTCCTTAGTTTGGGGTGTGGGGCCTGGTAGAGAATATGCCCTTGCTTGCTGGCAATAGGGGGTCCTGAAGAGAATCACCTTGGTTGGTAGGTGAGGGGCCCCGGGTAGAGAATAATCCTTGGTTGTAGGTATGGGGTCTTAGAAAATCCTTGGTTGCTAGGTGGGGGGCTCCTGTAAGAATGTTCCTTGGTTGGGCAATGGGGCCCTGGTAGAGAAAACGTTTGGTTGCTAGGGGGGCCCCGTAGAAAAAACCCCTTTGGGGTTGTGGGTGATGGGGCCCCTGGTAGGAAACGTTTAGTTCTAGGTGATGGGCCAGAGAATTTTCCCTTGGTTGTGGTGAGGGGGGCCCGGGAAGAATAGCCCTTGGTTGTAGGGATGGGGCTCCTGGTAGAAATACTCCTGGTTGAGGGATGGGGCTCCTGGTAAAAATACACCTTTGGTTTGCTAGGTGATGGGGCTCTGGTAGAAAAAATCCTGGTTCAGGTGATGGGGCCCGGTAGGAATGGTCCTGGTGCTAGGTGTGGGGCCCCTGGTAAGAATACGTCCTTGGTGCTGGTGATGAGCTCCTGGTAGGGGAATACGCCCTTGGTTGTGGTGATGGGGCTCCCTAGTAAAAATACCCCGGGGTTGAAAGATGGGGGGCTCCTGGAGAGAATACGCCCTTGGTTGCTGGGGGTGGAGCTCCGGTAGGAATCGTTTGGGTTTCTAGGTGATGGGGCTTGGTAGGAATACCCCTTGGTTGCTAGGTGAGGGGGCCCCGGGGTAAAAAAATTAACTTGGGTTGCAGTGAGGGGGTTTGGTAGGAAAACACCCTTGGGTTTGTAGTGTGGGGCCCCGGGTAGAGAATATTCCTTGGTTGCTAGGAAAGAGCCCCTGGTAGAGATACTCCGGGGGGGTTGTGGTGATGGGCCCCCCTGGTAAGAAAAACGCCCTTTGGGTTTTGCTAGGGGATGGGGTCCGGTGAGAATACTTCCGGTTTGTAGGTGTGGGGCTCCGGGTGGAATACATTTTGGTTGCTGGTGAGGGGTTTTGGGGGGGGAATTTCGGGTTTTGCTGGTAGGGGGGCCCTGGTAGAGAATATTCCTTGGTTGTGGGTGTGGGGCCCCTGGTAAGAATACTTCTTGGGTTCCTTGCGTATGGGGCTCCTGGTAGAAAATACATCCTTAGTGGGGGGGGGGTGGGGTCCTGTAGGGAAAATTTTCCAGTTCTAGGTGAGGGGGCTCGGTAGGGGAATACTTTTGTTGAGGCAATGAGGCCAAAAGAAAATACATTTTTGGTTTGGGGATGGGCCCCTGGTAGAAATGTGTCCTTGTTGGGTGTGGAGTCCTGGTAAGAATAGCCCTTGGTTGCTAGGTGATGGGGCCCCGGTAGAGAATAACCCCTTTGGTTGTAGGTGAGGGGCTCCTGGTGAGAAAACGCCCTTGGTTGTAGGTGGGGGGCCCTGGAAGAATGTGCCCTTTGGTTGTAGGTGTGGGGCCCCGGGTAGAGATATCCTTTGGTTCGGGCGATGGGCCCGGGTAGAAAAAAATCCTTGGTTGTGGGTGATGGGCCCCTGGTAGAGAATGCGCCCTTGGTTTGCTGGGTTGGGGGGCTCCGGTAAGAATCCGTTTTGGTTGCTGGTGGGAACTCCTGGTGAATACGCCCTTTGGTTTGCTAGGTGAGGGGCCCCTGGAGGAATACGCCCTTGGTTTGCTAGGTGATGGGGCCCCTGGTAGAAAAAAGTCCTTGGTTGTAGGTGAGGGTTCCTGGTAGAAAAACGCCCTTGGGTTTGCAGGGATGGGGCCCCGGGTAGAAAATCATCCTGGTTGCAAGGTGATGGGGCTCCTGGTAAAAATACCCCCTTGGTTGTGGGTGAGGGGGCTCTGGTGGAATGCTCCTTGGTTGCGGGTGAGGGGGCCCCGGTGGGAAAACTCCTGGTTGTGGGTGATGGAGCTCCGGTAGAGAATCCCCTTGGTTGCTGGTGAGGGGGGCCCTGGTAGAGAATAACCCTTTGGTTGTAGTGATGGGGTCGGAGAATGTCCTTTGGGTTGTGGGTGATGGAGCCCCCTGGTAGAGATACGTCCTTGGTTTGCTGGGTGATGGGGCTCCTGGTAGATAATACGCCTTGGTTGTAGGTGTGGGGCCTGGTGAAAATAACCCCTTGGGGTTGGTAGGTGATGGGTCCTGGTAAAAATCACCCTTGGTTGCTAGGTGAGGGGGCTCCGGTAGAGTGCGTCCTTGGTTGTAGGTGATGAGCCCCGGTAGAAAAATACTCCTTGGTTCTAGGCGAGGGGCCCGGGTTAAGAATACTTCTTTGGTTGTAGGTGAGGGGCCCCGGTAGAGAAACTTTTTTGGGTTTGTAGGCGAGGGGGTTTGGTAGAGAATACATTTTTGGTGCAGGTGGGGTCTGGTAAGAATCATTTTTGGGTTGGTGAGGGTCTGGTAAGATACATCTTTGGTTGTAGGTGAGGGGGTCCTTAGAGAATACATCTTTGGTTGCTAGGCGATGGGGCTCCTGGTAGAGAATATTCCCTTTGGTTGTAGGTGGGGGGGCTCCTGGTAAAAAATACACTTTGGTTGAGGTGATGGGGCTCCTGGTAAAAGAATACCCTTGGTTGCTGGGGTGATGGGGCTCCTGGCAGAAAAATGCTTCCTTGGTGGTAGGGAGGGGGCTCCGGTAGAGAAAAATCTTGGTTGTGGTGAGGGGGCCCCTGGAGAGAATATTTCCTTTGGGTTTGGGAGGGGAGGGGGGCCCCGGGTAAGAATAGCCCTTGGGTTTTGCTGGTGATGGGGCTCTGGCAGAAAAATGCTTCCTTGGTTGGTAGGTGATGGGGCCCCTGTAAAAATACCCCTTTGGTTTGCTGGGTGATGGGGCCCCTGCAGAAATGCCCCTTGGTTCTAGGTGATGGAGCCCTGGTAGAGAATACGTTTGGTTGCACGAGGGGGCTCCTGTAGGAAAACATCTTTGGTTGCTGGGGTTTGGGCCCGGTTTAAAAAATCCCTTTGGTTGTAGGCGGGGGGCCCCTGGTAAGAATACACTTTGGGTGCTAGGTAGGGGGCCCTGGAAGGAAACATCTTGGTTGCTAGGTGATGGGTCCTGGTGAGAATACATCTTTGGTTCTGGTATGGGGCTTGGAGAGAAAAAATCTTTGGTTCTAGGCGGGGGGCCCCGGGTAGAAAATATTCCCCTTGGTTTAGGCGTTTTGGGGCCCCCTGGGGAGAATCACTTTGGTTTGGGTGAGGGGGCCCCGGGTAGAAAAACCCCTTTGGGTTGCTAGGTAGGGGCTCCGGGGTAGAGAATGCCCCTTTGGTTGCTAGGTGAGGGGCCCCTGGAGAGAATACTCCTGGTTTTCGGTGTGGGCCCCCGGGAAAGGAAACATCTTTGGTTGCTGGGATGGGGCTCTGGTAGAGAAACGCCCTTGGTTGCTGGGTGAGGGGGTCCTGGTAGAAAAACGTCTTGGGTTGTAGGTTGGGGCCCCTGGAGAAAATACCCCTTGGTTGCTGGTGAGGGGCTCTGGTAGAGAATAGCCCTTGGGGTTGCTAGGTGATGGGGCCCCTGGCAGAGAACTTCCGGGGTTGGTAGGTGTGGGGCCCTGGTAGAGAAAAGCCCTTGGTTGCAGGCGATGGGGCCCCTGGTAAGAAAACTCTTGGGTTTAGGGAGGGGGGCCCTGGCAGAGAATGCCCTTGGTTGCTAGGCGTGGGGCCCTGTAAAAAAAATACTTTTGGGGTTGGTAGGCGTGGGGCCCCTGTAGGAATACTCTTTGGGTTGGGGGAGGGGGGCCCCTGGTAGAGAAGCCCCTTTGGGTTTGGGTAGGAGGGGCTCCTGGAGAAAATACATCTTTGGTTGTGGGTGAGGGGGCCGGAGAAAATATTTTCCTGGTTGGTGGGTGATGGGGCTAATGGTGGGAAAAAACTTCTTGGTTTGGGAGGCTGGGGTTGGGTAAAATTTTCCCCTTGGGTTGGGTGGGTGATGGGGCCCCGGAGGAATGCCTTTGGTTGCTTGGGAGGGGGTCCTGGTGAGAAACGTCCTTGGTTGCTAGGTGAGGGGGGCTCCTGGTAGGAAACTTTTTGGTTGTGGTGATGGGCTTGGCAGGAATGCTTCCTTGGTTGGAAAGTGAGGGGCGCAGAAATTTTCCCTTGGGTTTGGTGGTTGGGGGGTTTCCTGGTAGAGAAAATTCCTTGGTTGGTAGGGAGGGGCTTGGTGAGAATGTTCCTTGGTTGCAGGTTTTTTTGGGCCCCGGTAGAGAAACGCCTTTGGGTTGCAGGTGATGGGCCCGGGCGGAATGCTTCCTGGTTGCAGGTGAGGGGGCCCGGGCGGAAGTTTCTTGGTTGCTAGGCGAGGGGGCCGGGTAGGTACTTTTTGGGTTTGGGTGGTGGGGGCCCGGTGAGAATGTTTCCCTTTGGTTGGTGGTGGGGGGGCCCCGCAAGGGGAAGGGGGCCTTTGTTACAAGACAGGGATTTTAGCTTCACCTTGCCCCGGCCCCTTTAGTTCCTAGGTCATAAAGTTCCAGGTTTGGTTCTGATATTTTTTCCTTCCTTTAAAAGTGGTTGTTTGTTGCATTTACATTTTTTTTTTTTCCCAAACCCCGTTTTTCACGACGGTGACTATTTAGAAAAGCCTTTTTCCTTCAATTTCTTTCCAGTATTTTACATGGTGAAATGTGATAAGACTTGCACGGTTTCCCTTCCTTTTGCTGAAGAAACTTTCTCATGTTATTTTTCCATTTTTAGTAATGAAATTTTTAAAAAAACTCAAAAGCTATTTTCATCCAACCTTTTGAAGCTCACTAAGAGGCGACCTGCAGCACTGAAGTGCAAGTGGGAACACCTCTTTAATGAAGAGCTGTGGACACATAAAAGTTATATTATGACCAAAAATCAGACTACAGCTGGTATTTACACGCGCACCTTATCCTGTATATTTGGGTACGCTTCAACACGGAACATCCCACTAAAACCAAAAAGATAACGGGCTTTTGACACAAAGCAAAATCTTTTTCTGAGGCCAGCTCGTAGCAAGTTACAAGCCAGCCTCAGGGAATGGGGAGATGGCTGCACTTGCGCAGTTCTCTCCCATTATGACTATGGTAGTTCCGAGTATAAAGAAGTTTGCTTACCTGGCTCTCTGTGAAACTACCATAGAAAAGGACAGAGAGAACTGCACAAGTGCGGCCATCTCTCCATTCTCTGAGGCCGGCTTGTAACTTGCTACGAGCTGGCCTCAGAAAAAGATTTCGCTTTGTGTCAAAACCCCTTTATCCTTACAGCTTTAGTGGGATGTTCCGTGTTGAAGCGTACCTGAACTTTCAGGATAGGGCGTGCTTGTAAATAGTCCGATTTTTGGTCATAATATAACTCAGCTGAGGCCAGCTAATAGCTCGCTACAATAAGAGGAAATTCACTTTATGGCAAGAATTTCCCTTTAACGCTGTTTTCATTTGTGAGGCTGAGTTCACACGACGAATGCCGCAAAATGCCTGCTGTTGAAAGTACTCACTGGCCAGTGTGTACTTTCAACAGTGCTACGGCACGGCCTCCTTGAGTTCAGTATAGTTTTGGGAATACACAGGTTTAAGATAGCTCTCAATGAGTGCTATGATTTTACCGTGTTTGTAGTGCAATTACGCGCCAAAGTACGGCCTGCAAATCTGTCATGTGAACCTACCCTAATAAAACATTAAGGCTATGTTCACACGACTTAAATTGGGACGTATTTCGGCCTGTATTTTGCGGCCTACTGCGCCCAATATGGGGCGAGATACGTCCCAGTCATTACGGTAATCCACAGTTCTCATAGAGAACTATGGATTCCGCCTCCTCTCCCTGCTCGCACAATACGGCGAGCATGGAGATAAGTGACATGTCAATTACTAGCGGCGAATACACGCCGCTAGTAATGAATGTCTATGGAGCCGGCGGGCTAACGCGTCCCCCCCTCTCCCCGCCCCGCGGGAGTCGCCACGAGCTGCCGAAGTCCCCGCAATTATGCCATGTGAACATATCCTTAAAGTGTTTTCTCATTACAAAGATTAGCTTTCAACATAGCGGGACAGTTAAATGAAGACTTTTTCTAAGTAAATCAGTTAATAGATTTTACTTTAGTCATGAGATAAGAGACATTGTATGTGCTCTTAGTGCATACAGGTTTCTATTGTTACCTGGTTCCCTGACCATAACTCTGTTATCTGATTAGAGCAGAGAGCTTAGAGCAGGAGGTGAGGTCCCCCCCTAATGGACAGACTGAGCTGAGGACTAAACTAATTATCTCTAATCAGATTACAGTCTATAATAAGATTTTCAGTCCTCACAGCACCTGTACCTTGTGGTTACTGAAGGGATAAAATCTCCTGCACTTGTCAGTGAAAGCGCTCAACTACTTGCTTATCACTGCTATAGAACCACCCACAGACTAAGGAGACCGAGTGAGTGAAAAGCTGCTTGTGACTCGGTGAAACAGCGTGGTGAGAAAATCCCTTTAATTAACACCGAATCTGGAACCTAAAAATAACTTGAGATGGACATTGCTGTCTTTGATTTTCTTTAAAAAAAAAAAGAAAAAAAGTCTGATTTCCTTTAGCAGTAGCGCCACTCTTATCTACAGGCTGTGCATGGTATTGCAGCTTTCCATTGATGAGCTGTAATTCTAGACACAGACTTTGCGCAAGAGTGGTCCTGTTTCTGGAAAGCAGACCCTTCTAATTGCTAGCAACTACTTTAAAAAAACAAAACTGTAGACCAGTCCAGAGCCAGGGTAGTAGCTATAGGGGGTGCAGAGGTAGCAGTCGCTATCAGGTCCTGCAGCCTGATGGGGCCCCAAAAGCCCTCCTGCCACAACATTGTAAATGGCACATGGTAGCTTTGGGGCACATTTCACTTTTTGCACTAGGGCCCAGGAGCTGCAGGTTACGCCGCTGGTCAGAGCATTGTAAATGGAAGTGCAAAAATAGAAAGGATCTGTATAGAATTATCAAGGAAGGAAAGCCTGAACGTCTACCAGGCATCCTGCCCCCTCTCTTCCCCTGGGCAGTCACTAGAAGGGGGTTTAGTTCTTGCAAGGATTCAGAGAAGTTCAGTCCTAAGTAGTGATTGGTTTCCTTATGCACTTGTTACTTTGTTGTAGACTGGGGATCGAGGCAGTTTAATTTCCTTACTGCTGCTTTATCTTTGGGTATGTTCACACGGCGTAATTGCACTGTAATGTGCCCGAAATGCGCTCCACAATTAAAGGGGTTTTGCCACGATGTAATGTTGACGTGGGATCCTCCAAAATGGGTATTTAATCACTTTTTAATACATGTATTAAAAAAAGTAAAGCTGTGGGGTCTGGGAGAGGCTACAGCTTGCTCGTCCCTTGATTCCTAAAAGTTTACATTATGACCGACCAGGACACTGACAGGAGCTGATCTGACCGCGCTTCGTGTTTTTTATTCTTCTCTGATGACAGGGAACTGAAGGCACTTGCAAGGGACTGGGAGGACAAGCTGGCAGAGCAGTGTAATTTGTCTAGAGAATCACTGATTGTACAGTCCTTTTAAAATTCTTTTGAGTTAAACATTGCGAGTCTTTTACCTCACACTCTGCTCACTCCTCCTCTCACTACTGCAGCCGTTATGCCTCGGCATGCTTTGTTCATCTTCTCTCCTGAGCAGATAAGAGGTAAGGAACTCACTTCGTGGCAAAACCCCTTTAAGGTAATCATAGGTCTCATA